>WNGS01000337.1:10575687-10590291 GCA_020271785.1 Procambarus virginalis | reverse complement strand
TCCACTTGCTTCAGAGTCGTAAACAAGACTTGTCTTGCAACGTGAACTTTAACTTTATAATCAAAAAAAATTCTAAGAGCCAAGTTTTGGCGCGTGACACTGTCAAGATAGCAAGATCCTGGATGAGGTGAGTAACCGGGCCTCAGAGGAGGATGAGTAACCGGGCCTCAGAGGAGGATGAGTACCCAGGGGACTCTGAACAGGTTGAACACGCGGTTCATATGGGTCGAATACGCTATTTCTGAAGTAGGAATATTTTGTACAAGATGAACAACTACACTGCCCCCGGAGGTGGAATATTAATTGTAACTCGTTTTGTCTGGGGACAGGCAGCCTGTGTATATACATACATTAGGCTTGTATCAAGGGTCTCCCACCCTCCCAAGGTCGAACTACTGACCCTTCCTCCCCCCTCATGATGCAACCCCACAACACTGTGACTACCTAGTTACTGCTAGATAAACAGGTGCATTAGATGAAAGGAAGCGTGCTTAACTATTTTTATTCCGCCCGGGATTCGAACTCTGGATTCCTGATTGCGAGTCGAGAACGAACCCAACTACCGGGACTCGTTTCTATGAAGAGGATGAATACCAACTCCTGGTGCTGTAACGCCTTTTGGGCAATATTGAGAAAAATATAAAAAATGGGGGAGATACTGGAAGGGTCGGGAGATTGGCAACCTATTTAAGTAACCCAGCGTAGCTCACGAAACCTATTAGTGCGTAAATAGGACAAATTGTCTTCAACGTCCGTGTGTGTACATTCACACACACACACACACACAGACACCTTACATATAGACTAGAAACAGACCCCCACATACAATCAAGCACGCTCATACATATAGCCTAAACACAAATACACACACAGAGCACACACATATATAGACTACACACACACAAATAGCCTATACACACACACACACACACACAAATAGCCTATACACCCACACACACACACACACACAGGCGACTCGGAATGAGATATAGAATCCTCACCTGTCAAGGCTTGACGACACTCCTCTTCCCTTGTGCTAGCGTGACCCTCTCAGCATATCTGCTCCTGGTTCCACCTGTCTGCAGGGTTTCTCATCGCTCAAGGAAGCCTGGCGTCAAGTGTTCCATCACCACAGCCACCCACCCAGACGCGACACTCCCACCCAAAAGGCAACAAAAATGCTCCCAAATTAGACCAAAATAAAACCAATTTGCTCTTCGTTTCCAGAGAGCGTATGGGAACGTATTCACACTTAACTACAGCTACTTAGATTTATTTTCTTCCACATATATATATATATATATTTAACACCACTGAGTTCACTCGAAATCCTGTAGTTTTCTGTCACTGGTTCATGGGTTTTGTGGACTATACAGCTGCTTGTAGGAGGACTGTAGCTTGTGTGAGAGAGATAGGGGAGAGAGAGAGAGGGGGGGTGTGTGGTGGAGGGTGTGTGGGGTGTAGAGAGAATGTTTTGGGTGTTGTCCTGGTGGCTAGGAGGCAGTGGGCGGAGCGGGTGTGTGTTCATGAGAGCGAGTGTGAGGGGTACTGCCTGTGCTGCGCGGCTGCCCGCCACACTAGGCTCCTGCCTTCAGCTCCTCGGCAGCGCGAGACTGCGCTCTCCACACCACCACCACCACTGTCGCTGCCACCACCACCACCACTGGTTTGCCGCCGTTGCCTGCGACCACCACACCACTGGTAACAGCGTTTCACCTCTTCAACCAGCGCCACTTCCACTACAAGAAGTGATACCACCACTACCACTAAAGCTACTAGCAGTGCTACCACTGGATCACCGCCACTCCTAGCACCATCACCACCACTCCTAGCACCATCACCACCACTCCTAGCACCATCACCACCACTGTCCCCACTACACTACTGATAGTATTCTCACCACGCAGCCAAACCACTGATTCACCAATGTAGTATTTGCTAGTAGCGTCATCACCATCTTTTTCTAATGCTAGTAGCGTTACCACACCCTCTTCCACAGGTAACATTATCACCGATAACAGCGTTACCTTTACACCCTCCAACACAATGACCACAAACTCAACCATTGCAACCACTGTCATCTCCACCATAACAAGTTCAAAAACTATTACAACAACCAAATATAATATCCATTATTATGAACACAACACCGAGAATCATCGCGTCTACCCCTATTATATCATCACCAGGACAACATAGAAACACGAATTATCACAAACATCAAAACTACCACATACCACCACCAACAACATCATCAATCCTATACTGACTGTACTCAAACAGTCTCACTATTCCCCACAATCAGCCCCTCACCACCAACATCAGCCCCCCCCCCTACCTTAACCACGCCAACAATTACAACCTGCTCAACCTATAAGGGACTGCCATATAGCAGGTAATGTCATATATGGCAATATAAATATCCCCCCAAAAGTAAGTTATATGCCCCCTGAGTATGCCACATAGTGTAGCATAGTTAAGGCAATTAGCGCCACAGCGATTCAAGACGATAGCCAATGGCCGAATTGCCGAGGTCCCGATAACGACAAACGAGGCTGATGCAAGAATTCGACCAATTACATCCTCACGTGGAATGGGAAGAGTGTGAGAGCACAGCTGTATACACTTGCACCAATCATAGCTTGTATACTCATATAGGCTGAACATGAGTTTACTTTATGTAAAGTACGTTAAACAACAACTCTTTACCGTCCCCACTGCAGGTGCGTTACCGTTATATTCCCAGTATACCAGTCTTTATAACGTATAGTTACTGTCGTAACTGATAACCCAGGCACAATCACCATTACCCTCACAACACTCTATTACTATACAATCATCACTATCCTACCACTTTCGGATGGACGGTAGAGCGACGGTTTCGCTTCATGCAGGTCAGTGTTCAATCCCTCCGACCGTCCACAAGTGGTTGGGCACCATTCCTTTTCTCCCCCGTCCCATCCCAGATCCTTATTCTAATACCTTCCTAGTGCTTTACAGAGTCGTTATGGCTTAATTAGTGCTTTACCATGATAATTACGTCACCTGACAATAATCACTATCAACGCAGATCACCATCACCCAAATCATCAGTCGCCAGTGGCTCTTCATTAGCCTCAAGCTTAATAATGATGATTTGATGATTTATCAAAGATCAAACCTACTGAACTCTGCTGAAACGCATCGACCGAAACCTCATTTGTTTTTTTTTACCATCTGCATTCATCATCACTAAATCATCAACAGTCGATATGATCCCAATCACCACTAAACCTAACTGTCATAACTCATTGGCAACCAAGCTGAAGACCTACCATTCCCAGGGAGATTTAGGATTAATGACCTGGAACCCAGGGATAATTATTTATGGTGAGAGCGTTGGGAAGAGCCCTGGGGTACCTCTGTAGTGGGTACCTTTGTGCTGGGTACCTCTGTGGTGGGTACCTCTGTGGTGGGTACCTCTGTGGTGGGTACCTCTGTGGTGGGTCCCTCTGTGGTGGGTACCTCTGTGGTGGGTCCCTCTGTGGTGGGTCCCTTTGTGGTGGGTCCCTTTGTGGTGGGTACCTCTGTGGTGGGTCCCTTTGTGGTGGGTACCTCTGTGGTGGGTCCCTTTGTGGTGGGTCCCTTTGTGGTGGGTACCTCTGTGGTGGGTCCCTTTGGTGGGTCCCTCTGTGGTGGGTACCTCTGTGGTGGGTACCTTTGGTGGGTTTCATGCTTCACTGGCATTGTCCTCACCAAATATTTGGGTTCATGCATCTTGTACTCAGTGCTGGCTTCATCTTGTACTCAGCATTAGCTTCGTTTTGGATTCCCATTTGGTGTCATTAAGTTCCATATAGTTGCCCCACTTTTGGTTTCACTTTGTATTCACTATTGATCTTACTTTGCACTCACTTTTGGCTTCAATTTAAACTCATCGTCAAAATTCCACAACATATGAATTAATCCACAACATATAACTTATGCACAACTCTCTTTTTCCCCTTCCCCTCTCCCTTTCGTCGCCCCTCTCTCTGTCTCTCTCCCTTTCGCCCCCCCCTCTCTCTCACTCTCCCTTCTCTCTAAAAAGTCATCTGACCAGAATTGTTGAAATAATTCTGAATATCTTCCACCTTCCTGGAAGGCGGGACCATATGAGACACAGAGCTGGACCTCTTAGCGTTGCCGGCTGTCGTGTTCTTAGCATAGCCGGCTGTTGTGTTCTTAACATAGCCGGCTGGGGTGTGTGACCCCTCCCTTCCCCTCCCCACTCACCCTTTGTCACAGTTGGTTTTCTTGTCGCTGTCAGAGTAGGAAGAATGAATTAAGCATTTACAAGTTCACTTACGCTACCCGTACCTCGATCACATGGTGGCTTAGTATTGACTGGAGAGTTTAATACGACTGGAATCGTAGAGTTTACGATTCTCTTGCGAAAGTGTAAGGTGTAATTTACGAATCGCATCCCCTAGGCGTCAGACTATAATAAAGTGTAAAAATGAACTTTGGAGAGCTAATTTTTCAACTTCCCTCGATAGTGAAGAAAACGTTAGAAATATTGAGAAGATTTGTGCTAGAACCATTAATCTGACTCTTTCGGTCATACACAACAACATATGAGTTTGTTGTGTAAAGACCGCTACCCTTAGACTTACAATTAGTATAGTCTTACTAATTTCAAAACAATTTTTAATATGTTGACCAGACCACACACTAGAAAGTGAAGGGCCGACGACGTTTCGGTCCGTCCTGGACCATTCTCAAGTCGATTGTGTCGTCGTCCCTTCACTTTCTAGTGTGTGGTTTGGTCAACATATGTCAGCCACGTGTACATCTTTCCTCAATCTTTGACGGCTTTGGTTACATTTATTAAACAGTTTACATGCATGAAAACTTCGAAATCCACTGTTGTTATTGTTATAAACAGCCTCCTGGTGCTTCGGAGCTCATTAAGTTTTTAATAATTGTAAACAAAGCCGCCAAAGATTGAGAAAAAGATGTACTGGTTCGTAAGTGCTTGCGTAACTGCTTCATGAATCTGGTCCCTAGTTAGTAACCAGAAGAAAACGGAAACTGGTGAGAGAATGTGCTAATGTAAATGCAATCACAACAATTCAGTGAATACAGTCATTGCACTACGTTTGAGAAAGGTGGGGCTTAGGAGCTGATGCTTGACCCTGTAGCTACATGCTGATTGGTGGATATAAACGAGAAGAGGTAAGTGCAGTCGGGTCACAGCCGAAGGAACCCGGGTTCGATTCTCGCGGTAGGACAGAAGTGGGTTTGGCAATGTTTCCTTTGATGCCTCTGCGTCACCTAGCAGTAAACTGTTATTGGGGGAGTTAGACAACTGTTGTGTGTTGCATCCTGTGGAGGGTTATATTTTGTGTTTTCTTAGGGGGGATCTTAATAAATTTTAATAGTCTTCATATCCACAACAGCGGGAAACAGCTAAGAAACCAAAACTGAGAAGAACTGCACTTATTGGCAGGCCGAAAACAGGCACGTTCACTAGGGAAGGAAGGGAAGGAATTATCAGGAAGGAAAGCGTCAAGCCATTATCACTATATAGCGCTTGGAAGGAGTCAGGATAAGGATTTGTGATGGAACGGAGGGAAGGAATAATGCCTAACCACTTGTGGACAGTCGGGGATTAAACGCCAACCTGCATGAAGCGCGACCGTCGCTCTATCGTCCAGTTTATTTTTGCTAGTTAGAAGCAGTCGTACTGAAGGTTCGCTCTGAAGGTGAACTTAATCGACCTTCTGCGCAGTGATTGGCTCTATAGATCATCCTAATCCATACTGTGCCCAGTGATTCACTCTCAACGTGACCATAATCCACGCCTCGTGTCATGCTTGTCAACACTCAGACGCACGCACAATGCTTTATAAATATCAATTCCCTGCGGCCTGGCCACAGGTATTCAACAGTCCTGCAGGTCCCGCCAGGCCTCACACGTCGTCGAGTCGTTGTGTCGGCGTGAGAACCAGCGCTCACTCTTGACATCTCTATATATGCAGTTCCTGCAGCCGAGGGACTGATACTCTGCCACATCTTGACAATATCGCTTGATGGCATCAGCACGCCTGAAATGCATTGTTATATATTGAAAATAATAAATAAAATAACATCAAGCGGAAAAGCAGGATAGCTTGATATCCAATTTAGACACAAGCGAAAGTAATGCCAAGTTGAGGAACGCTATGTTAGGGAGTGATATACACACTATGATATCAAACACGAGATAAATTGATGGTATGTGTGTTTACAGAGTTTATATCGATAAATATCAATCCTTTATCAAACGCAAAATTCCGGTTACGATAATTTTGTTGTATTTTGTTGGTTGTTTTAGATTCAGCTACTGGGAACAAAAAGTTCCAAGCAGCACGGGCTATGGTGAGCCCGTAGTGGCACAGGAGATGTGCTGTGCATGTGTATTTTGCTCTCTGGGATCTGTTATATATCTCTTCATCTTCACCTCATCCTTGAGAATATATGAAGCAGCAAGAATTTTTTTAATCGTTCTAACTCTGCCTTTGACAATGTTAACAAGAGTTAACGAAACGCAACTCTTAGCATCAGGACAAATAAAACTGTAAAAATGAACTTTGGAGAGTTAATTTTCCAACTTCCTTCTTAAGTGCAGGAAAATGTAAAGAAAATATCATTTATTCACGTCGATTCGTGATGGAATCATTGATCATGTCGGTCACATTCAATAATATAAGCCTACAGGAAAGACTGCTACCAAAATATATCAACACACACATACACACACGCACACACACACACACACACACACACACACACACACACACACACACACACACACACACACACACACACACACACACACACACACACACACATTATTGGCTTGGGGACCATTCAATTAAGCTTGTTCGCATTTGTGTTGCTCACGTGGCCCCACAAAGTTAGGTGATTCGATGAAATAACTATGCCCAAGCTTACCACCAAGTGCTGTCGGGACGGTGGGGATATAGCCTCGGCTACCAATGTCTTTTGTACAGTCACGGTTGGTCGAGTGGTTAAGGTACCGGGCACGCCAGTTGCATAGTGCTCCTGGCTGTCTGGGTTCATCTATACGTGCGAGGTGATCGTACGTTGCAAGATAAATATTAACTTCAAATTCAATAAATAAATAGATTAAATACTATTTTACGTGTAAATCAGATTTTTGCTACGTATTTGGCACAATTAAAACAACAGCGGTTGATGGTGAAAACATCTATAGAGACTTACGTAAATATAACTGATTTAGTATTTTCATGTGATTAATTATAGATAAAAGAACAATTTCGTGACCTATACAAATCAGATGGATCTTGATGACCAGAACCTATGAAGCTTCCACTGGTGCTTCGGAATGACGTGAAAGCAGCAGCTGGGTGGGGTTTAAGAAATAAATATATTTCTCGTACTGATTTCAAACGTAAATGAAGAGTTCGGGGACCAGTTCCTCGAATCTTTTGAAACCAAGATTGATCCACTGTGCAGTTTTGTTCTTGATGTGAGCTAAGAAGGTTAAGAAGATTTCCTAATCTAAGAAGGTTTCCTAACCTAACCTAATCTATGCCTATATATGCACAGCATGCTAATATATTATAAAATTAATTTATATTGAGAAAATCCTGTTTTGAATGAACAGCGTGTTAAAATTTATGAATGCATCTGTGGCGTCGACCGCTGGATGGAATGGACTTGAGTCGAGGACGGATTATAGTGAGCAAAATGCTTTTCATTCATAAATAGGGTAGTTTGGAGTCTGAAATAACGAGCAATTGGACATTGTTTATCAGGACGGGTTGCCATTCGAGTATTATTAACGCTCAAAATAGTACAGTACTTGCAGAGAATGTAATACATGATATACTGGCTTCGTTAACACACAACATTTTCAACACCTGTCTGTTCAGACGAGCTGATTAAGTGTGGCATCAGAAAGACAGGGAAGTGTAGCATTGTCAGGGAAGTGTGTGTACTCTACACCCTGTTAGTAATGGATTAGGGACCCCAGTGAACAGTATTCCTGTGTACTCTACACCCTGTTAGTAAGGAATCACAAGACCTGGATAAGAATACCTGTGAGGGCTAATTAAGGCCCGAACAGAAAATCAAATTTATGCTAAGAGTGTTTCCAATGACTCACTTGACTAGTGGCGTGACTAATGACCTCAGAAATGCTCAGCTGATGATCACGATGAATGAATCCAAATAAGGAGGTCCATTAATAGGTTAATGACCCTGGCTGATGAGCCCGAACCGCCGTCCTGTGAGTCCCAGAGAGCCAAAATGTCCTAGGGAACGANCACTGTTCGAATTGAGAAATCTCCCACTGTTCGATTTGACGAATCTCCCACTGTTCGATTAGAGGAATCTCCCAAAGTGATCGGTCTATTGTGTCTAAATTCGCTATTTATCTTCCACTGAGTTCAGTTGATGGAATCTCCCACTTGCAATCCTATAATTGGGGAGCAACTTTAGGGAATGGGACAAGAGAATGCAACTAAAGGATAGCAGGAAAATGGGCAACTTTAAGTGAAGATTAGACTAACTTGACGGAAAGATGGGGAAATATGACTGCTAGAAGAGTCTAATGAGAAATAAAATTTTAAGAAATTGAAGAGCATCCAATCTATAAATTGTCTAACCTTCAGTAATGAGATTTGAAAGAAACATTTACAGGGAACCATATCCTAAGTGGTAGGGGAGGGGGGGGAGAGAAGGTCTAACTTGATGGGTTAAATATGGAATGCTAACTTACTAGGGGTCAAAGTTAGGCTTGTCTAACTTCCTCGAGAACTAAACAAACGGGAAAAACAGTGTCGAGAGCGATCTTAGTTGTGTTGTAAGACAGCCGACTGCATCATGGATAAAATGAGTGTGTTGATGGGAAGGGGCTTTGAAAACATGGGATTCAGAGGGGAATGTTGCAAGAGGGTGTTGCACGGTGTTAAGGGTGGGAGGGGAGGTTGGTTGACTGATGGAAGAGATGGGTGAGTCTGTAGGAAGGGACGGTGAGGGAAAGGGGAGAGTGAAAATGGATGGACAGTGAAGCTGGTAGAGGATGGGAGTAAGAAGTGTGGTGTGGTAAGCAGAACATAAATAGACGGATGGGAGATGGGTGGTGGTTGGTAATGGAACGGATGGGAGGGTGTGGTTGGTAATGGAACGGATGGGAGGGTGTGGTGGGTTTCGTGTACAAGGTGTTAAGCACTCAAGGATCAGTGCACAATCGCCCCACCATGACCTTACACGGACTACAGGGGCTCGAACCCAGGATTTTCTTGCGTTTCAGGTGAGCGGAAACCCCCCTCCACAGGGTACTGCCATCACTCTCTCCGACAATCAGAGTCACTGCAACAATCAGCGTTGCCCAATCACTGTCGCTCCTACAATCACCTCTACACAATCAAGCATCACTGGCGTTTTGACGAACGCCATCTCCCTCCTTTCACACCAGACCACCGATGATCGCCGACTCTCCCCATCACACATCCGTTCCGATCGCCGATGTAGCAATCAGTCGCTCTAAACTTTGAAAGTTTAAAATGCTCGGAAATGGAGTTTGGAAGTAACCTTCTTAGGGCCTCGGCTAGCCTGTCCTCCTGTGCCACTTGCAAATATATGAGATTGGAACATATTCTTCAACGCGTTTTGACGTATACGACATATTCGACTTGTTATACGACATATACGACTTGTTATAGGACTTATACGACTTGCAGTTTTCCTAAAAGTTAAGGTATAGCAATGCAAAATAAGTATATTGCCATTTTATAGACGAAAATTCTACCAATTTTCAATTAGCTCGAATTAGTTCAATTTAGAATTTAGAATTTCAATTAGTTCGTGTGTATGGAATATAACGCAGTTAGCTTAGGAGCACAACGGACTAAAAATGATACAGGTGTGTGTGATTTAGTTAGTTACCTGTGTGTTTGCGAAGTCTAGCTCTAGCTACTGGTTCCTGCCTCACAGCTATCTGTTTACTGGTGGTTTCCTATATTGGGTTTTGCCTAGTCTATATGTACATCCGAGCGTGTGTGTGTGTGTGTGTGTGTCATCACCTAATTGTACTCACCTAATTTTGTTGCGGGGTTGAGCTCTGGCTCTTTGGTCCCGCCTCTCAACTGTCAATCAACTGGTGGTCAATCTTGGATACAAGTCCAATAGTTCCGTAGGCAAGGAATATGGAGTTTCACAAGCGTATTTGATGCTATAAGTCATGGAGTCCACGCAGGTAAGATTATACTAGCTAAGGGAAGTACCCCACGCAAGTACCACAAAAAGCTAAGGGAAGTACCCCACGCAAGTACCCCAACAAGCTAAGGGAAGTACCCCACGCAGTACCACAACAAACTAAGGGAAATACCCCACGCAAGTACCACAACAAACTAATGGAAGTACCCCACGCTAGTACTACAACAAACTAAGGGAAGTACCCAACGCTAGTACTACAACAAACTAAGGGAAGTACCCAACGCAAGTACCACAACAAACAAAGGGAAGTACCCCACGCTAGTACTACAACAAGCTAAGGGAAGTACCCAACGCAAGTACCACAACAAACAAAGGGAAGTACCCACGCAAGTACCACAACAAACAAAGGGAAGTACCCCACGCAAGTACCACAACAAACAAGGGAAGTACCCCACGCTAGTACTACAACAAACTAAGGGAAGTACCCCACGCTAGTACTACAACAAACTAAGGGAAGTACCCAACGCAAGTACCACAACAAACAAAGGGAAGTACCCCACGCTAGTACTACAACAAGCTAAGGGAAGTACCCAACGCAAGTACCACAACAAACAAAGGGAAGTACCCCACGCAAGTACCACAACAAACAAAGGGAAGTACCCCACGCAAGTACCACAACAAACAAAGGGAAGTACCCCACGCAAGTACCACAACAAACAAAGGGAAGTACCCCACGCAAGTACCACAACAAACAAAGGGAAGTACCCCACGCAAGTACCACAACAAAGGGAAGTACCCCACGCTAGTACTACAACAAACTAAGGGAAGTACCCCACGCAAGTACCACAACAAAGGGAAGTACCCACGCTAGTACTACAACAAACTAAGGAAGTACCCCACGCAAGTACCACAACACGCTAAGGAAAGTAACAAAGAGAAATTCATCTATGACATTCTAGAATCCACAATAGTGGAGGAGGGTATTAACTACACTGCTTTAGCTCAGCGGAACAATATTATCACAATAAGGATAATATTGACCGGTGTATACAGTGTATCCAGAACCAACCCGTCCTCGCAAATTTAATTAGTCAATATGACTTATTAAATATGTGCATAGGTGACATACTTAACTAATAGTTTCCCTTGAAATCTCATAGAAACACCGACCTTACCTAACCTTTGTTAGTATGTTAAAATAAGCATCTTATAGCTTCGTAATTACAATTGTAACTTAACCTATTATGGTATAGGTTAGGTAATAATTGTAATTACGAAGCAATAAGATGCTTGTCTTAACATACTAACAAGGTTAGGTAAGGTCGGTGTTTTCTATGAAGATTTTCAAGGGAAATTATTAAGTTTAGTATGTCACCTATGCACATATTTAATAAGTCAATATTGACTAATTTAATTTGCGAGGACGGGTTGCCAGAACAATACTGACCGGTGTATACAGTGTATCCAGAACAATACTGACGGTGTATACAGTGTATCCAGAACAATACTGACCGGTGTATACAGTGTATCCAGAACAATACTGACCGGTGTATACAGTGTATCCAGAACAATACTGACCGGTGTATACAGTGTATCCAGAACAATACTGACCGGTGTATACAGTGTATCCAGAACAATACTGACCGGTGTATACAGTGTTTCCAGAACAATACTGACCGGGGTTACAGTGTATCCAGAAATACTGACCGGTGTATACAGTGTATCCAGAACAATTACTGACCGGTGTATACAGTGTATCCAGAACAATACATGACCGGTGTATACAGTGTACCAGAACAATACTGACCGGTGTATACGTGTATCCAGACAATACTGACCGGTGTATACAGTGTATCCAGAACATACTGACGGGGTATACAGTGTATCCAGAACAATACTGACGGGTGTATACAGTGTATCCAGAACAATACTGACCGGTGTATACAGTGTATCCAGAACAATACTGACCGTGTATACAGTGTATCCAGAACAATACTGACCGGTGTATACAGTGTATCCAAAACAATACTGACCGGTGTATACAGTGTATCCAGAACAATACTGACCGGTGTATATATTTTGACCAGCGTGATGATTAAATACGTGAAGGACTATTTATACAAAGCTCTACGTCGGCTTATCATGGTATTTTGATTCTTTGTTCGTTTAATTATATATTTAAGGCTATATCACACCCTGAGTATGATATATATGTATATATGTATAATGAGTTTTTTTTCGTCTTTATTAACACTTAAGTTTGAACCTAGAGTCGATATACGAGGATTATTACAATTGAGCCTTGTTAATAATGCTAAAGGAGCTCTACGGAGTATTATTTATGCGTAGCCTAATCATAATAACTACATGGTAACTCCGCATTAACTACATATTAACTACATATTTAGCTCCTCGTCCCGTCTATCATATCTTAGTTAATTACTTATAAGTATAGATTCGAGGTTTTGCAGGGCAAAAGCACTCGCGTGAGTTCTATGTATGAGTCATATAATATTGATCAGTGTATGTATGTCATACTGGGGAGAGGGGGGTGGGGGGGGGGGGGGGATGGAGCGTATACTCTACACCTACCTTGTGTATGTCTTCGAGATACAGTATAGTGCTTTCTATCAACGTCTGTGTATATTTCCTGAGGAGCTAACACGAGTATGTATTCCGTAAGAGGATATATATATATATATATATATATATATATATATATATATATATATATATATATATATATATATGAGAAAACTGCGGGAACAAGCAATCCATAGATCACTAATAACTCCAATTGACCCGGTCAGGATTCGAACCAATGATCGTCTAATTGATCATTGATGCGGTGGTCACGGTACTGTGTACGTTTAGGGGTGATCCTGGACGGCATGGGTTCGAATCCTGGCCTGGTCAGTTGGAGTTCTTAGTGACATATATGTATATATATATATATATATATATATATATATATATATATATATATATATATATATATATATATATATATATATATATATATATATATGTCGTACGGTAATAGATGCTTTCTTAGACACTATCAACAATTTCAAAAAACAGAGTACAAGTGTATACAATTTGGATGTTGTTGTTGTTCCTTTAGATTCAGCTTCTCGGAACAACCGTAGTTGACCTACCTGGCGCAGGAGCGGGACTGGGACACTCACCATCTCACTATCGTTCACCATCGTCTCTACTATTTGTCATTTTCCTTACCCTTCACCATCTTTCCGACGTGTCATCACCTTCACCTACTCGTCACCCCTTTTTCTTTTATCCCTGTAACCATTTTTTTCACTAATTACTGTTACTCTCAATAAATAGATTACATAACAGAAACAAACATTTAATCATTATGTGGAAATTGATATGCTAGAGGAATGCTATTGAGGACGGAGTACGGTTTTAAGTGAGATTTGGAAATTAGAATCATTTGCCAGTTCATGAAAAGTGAAGCTTTAGAGCACTGAGCTCTGCTTAGATCCTGCCTATGGCCATCCCCTGCCAATGACCAGTCCCCCTGCAAAGTTTAGTGAGGTTAGCTGCAAGCGTCTAATGGTCTCCTAACCACAAATATCCATTCTCATTTTCTTTGACATATTTGAAGTGTATAGTAAGGCCTAAATTTAGTTGGGTTTGGCAATTAGGTCCTGTTGACAATTACATTGTATCACGTGGCCAATGCGTCCTCAGACCCAAGTCCATTCCATCCAGCGGTCGACCCCAAAGACACATTCATTAATTGTAACATGCTTTTTCATTCAAAATAGGAATTTTCTCAAATATAATTAACATTGTTATATATTAGCATATTGTGCATATATAGGCATAAGTTAGGTTAAGTGTTTAGGTTCTGTTGGCGATTATTTGTATTTGTAGTACGTGGGTGAAGCGCTGCAACCCATCCTCGACTCAAGTCCATTACATCAGCGGTCAACCCCACAGACGCATTCATAAATTTTAACATGCTGTTCATTCAAAACGGGAATTTTCTCAAGTATAAATTAATAAGATAATATATTAGCATATTGTGTATATATAGGCATAGGATAGGTTAGGTTAGGTGTTTAGGTTCTGTTGGCGATTATTTGTATTTGTAGTACGTGGGTGAAGCATTTATAGCGTTGTGATTCGAACAAAATTCGTCAGTGAAGCACTTGATCCGGATATGTTCGAACGTCAGCAGTTGTGAGTCGTGTGTAAACCGCTTTTCATTCATAACAGGGGGTTTGGCGGGGTGCATGGAATCACTTTTGGATCTTTGTTTGGAGGACGGGCTGAGCATTTACAAGCGTTGTGGTTCGAACAAAAGTCGTCAGTGAAGCACTTGTTCCGGAAGTGTTCGAACGTCATCAGTTTGTGAGTCGTGTGTAA
>WNGS01000337.1:10531482-10543777 GCA_020271785.1 Procambarus virginalis | reverse complement strand
TGGTGATTATATTCACAACTGTTACATGATTCAACAACTTTAATAGAGAATTTACCTTAACAGTTTTGTGTTAAATATCAATGTGAAAAATAACTATTATAGAGATTGTGGTTCTCAAGCCACTCAACATGTTTCCAGCCATATATTTGGCTCATTCTGTAAATCACTTTAACAGTATCAGTTTTGCTTATCCTCTTTAGAGTTTTCACCATTATTTCAATGCACTGTTTCCTCTTCACTCAGACAGGGAGACGTTTTAGTTCACTGGAATCCACAGCATATTTGTTGTCTCTTCAGCTCAGACACGTGCATGTATCCTGGTCACAACACGCCTCAACATGCCTGTTCCTGGTCCCAACACCCCTCACATGCCTGTATCCTGGTCAAATCACCCCTCAACATGCCGTATCCTGGTCCCATCCCCCCTCAACATGCCTGTGTCCTGGTCCCAACACCCCTCAACATGCATGTATCCTGGTCCCATCACCCTCAACATGCATGTATCCTGGTCCCATCACCCCTCAACATGCATGTATCCTGGTCCCATCACCACTCAACATGCTGTGTCCTGGTCCCATCACTCCTCAACATGCCTGTGTCCTGGTCCCATCACCACTCAACATGCCCTGTATCCTGGTCCCAACACCACTCAACATGCCTGTATCCTGGTCCCATCACTCCTCAATGCCTGTGTCCTGGTCCCACACACCCTCACATGCAGTATCCTGGTCCCAACACCTCTCACTGCCTGTATCCTGGTCCCAACACCCTCAACATGCCTGTATCCTGGTCCCATCACTCCTCAACAGGCATGTATCCTGGTCCCAACCCCCTCAACATGCCTGTATCCTGGTCCCAACACCCTCAACATGCCTGTATCCTGTCAAATCACCCCTCAACATGCCTGTATCCTGGTCCCATCACCCCTCAACATGCCGTGCTTGGTCCAACACCCCTCAACATGCTGTATCCTGGTCCCATCACCCTCACATGCATGTATTCTGGTCCATCACCCCTCAACATGCATGTACCAGTCCCAACACCTCTCAACATGCCTGTGTCCTGGTCCCAACACCCTCAACATGCATGTATCCTGGTCCCATCACTCCTCAACATGCATGTATCCTGGTCCCAACCCCCTCAACATGCCTGTATCCTGGTCCCAACACCCCTCAACATGCCTGTATCCTGGTCCCATCACCCCTCAACATGCCTGTGTCCTGGTCCCAACACCTCTCAACATGCCTGTGTCCTGGTCCCAACACCCCTCAACATGCATGTATCCTGGTCCCAACACCTCTCAACATGCCTGTATCCAGGTCCCACACCCCTCAACATGCCTGTATCCTGGTCCCAACACCCCTCAACATGCCTGTATCCTGGTCCCAACACCCCTCAACATGCCTGTATCCAGGTCCCAACACCTCTCAACATGCCTGTATCCAGGTCCCAACACCTCTCAACATGCCTGTATCCTGGTCCCAACACCTCTCAACATGCCTGTATCCAGGTCCCAACACCTCTCAACATGCATGTATCCAGGTCCCAACCCTCTCAACATGCCTGTATCCTGGTCCCAACACCCCTCAACATGCATGTATCCAGGTCCCAACACCTCTCAACATGCCTGTATCCTGGTCCCAACACCCCTCAACATGCCTGTATCCAGGTCCCAACACCCTCAACATGCCTGTATCCTGGTCCCAACACCCCTCAACATGCCTGTATCCTGGTCCCAACACCCCTCAACATGCCTGTATCCTGGTCCCAACACCTCTCAACATGCCTGTATCCAGGTCCCAACACCCCTCAACATGCCTGTATCCAGGTCCCAACACCCCTCAACATGCCTGTATCCAGGTCCCAACACCCCTCAACATGCCTGTATCCAGGTCCCAACACCCCTCAACATGCCTGTATCTTGCCCCCGACTTCCTCTCACTAACGAGGAGCTCAGTGGGTCCCCAAACCGACACTCAAGCAAGCGGTCAAGAAAATACTTCCGCCATTGAGGGTAAGTTACTCTTCTTTACCTGGCCGGGGATGCCACTGTTCTGCCCACCCCTCAGACTGGCTATTGCCTGCTGCAATTGTTCCCCTCTCTCTCATATATATATATATATATATATATATATATATATATATATATATATATATATATATATATATATATATATATATATATATATATATATATAATCACTTGAAGAAAACAACCAGAGTAGAGAACTAAAGATTTTCGGTAAAAATGGATGCAATGATAGAGAACAGACATTCCTACACTTAAAAGGGAAGGAGGGGGGAGGGGGGGGGGAGGTGAGACAGACATCGGTTCTGAAACCTTGATGTCCCAGACAGTTGGGCTTTAAACACGGGGTATTCTTTATCGTCTAAGGCCGCCTCAGTTTTATACATATACGTAACATTTCAGATCAGCCAAATTCCTAATTACAGGTTTCATGCCAATTCCCCGAGGGCTGTTGGACGCGAGATGGTGGTGGTGGTGGTGTCACGTCACGAGGGAGAGACAGTCCCATACAGCCGTGACCTCCAATGGTGCCGTGAAACCATGCAAGAATTAAATAACTGTCGCTTCAGGTGTCAGATGACACTGGAGGGAAACCCAGCAAAAAGTGTTCGATCTGTTTGACGTGCGCGGACCGTGGTATTTTTATTTGTGGTGGTGGATGGTGAGGATTGAGAGGTGGTGGTGGATGGTGAGGACTGGGGGATAGTGTATGCCCGCCAAACACACACCGAAACTACGACGTTGGTACAACGTTCGAACAAGTTTTAACACCTCCTAACCAGTTATAACAACCAATATAGCAAGTTGTAACAACGTTCTAATACGTCATAAACACGTTAAACCAAGATGTAACAACTTTATTACAAGTTGTAACAAGCTGAAAATAGAGACAGTTACGGTTTGTGTTTCCAGGGTGCATGGTGAGGTGTGTGTGTGCGGGTGTTCGGGTAGGGGTGAACACAGCACTTACTCAACTAATGATACAGTTCAACCCGAACGTCAATCCGATACAGTCCAGTTTATAGAAATACTTTTCCATCCCAACACTTCAGCGTGCAGCCCGTCCTCCTAATAGAACGTCGCATTTTGACGTATACTCTACCTAAAGCCAAAACTCGCAGTTGAAGCTAATAGCTGGCACTTGGGTAGTAGTGAGGCAGGTGGGAAAATCCTCTTCCAAATGTCACTGGTATCTGTGGAGACGAGACAAGTCAGAGATATTCTGTGAGCGTTCATCTCCTGCATATGTCTCACAGACAGCACGTGTTGTTGTTCTTGTTATAGATTCAGAAGTAGCACAGGCTATGGTGAGCCCGTAACTTACCTGTCACAGGAGCGGGGCAAGAAGCACGGGCCGTCGCTGTTTGTGTGTTTATATCCCTTTATTTAGGGATACGAACCCGGCGGATATGCTCTTTCTGTGATACTTACCTCTATATATCTTTATCCTCTGTGATTCTTTCCAACTCTTCACTGACGAGATCCAATTCTGCAAAAGCCTTTCTAAATTCACGTACGCAACTTAGTCCTTATTTGCGATGCATGACAAGTTTTGGATTTTTGAAGCATTTGATAACGTCAGTGTTGGAAGGTCTCGCTTCGTGGCTCATGGAGTTGATCGACTATCATACATATCCTGGATCGATATTCCATCATCTCTCACGCATCATACAGGCTTACTTCCGTGGTCGAGTTGTTGTTGTTAAAGATTCAATACTGGAACAAAGTTCCAAGTAGCACGGGCTATGGTGAGCCCGTATGAGGTTGTGGTCGGGATCTGTCTATCATTAGGTCCCTCCAAGACAATTGATCGATGCAACTTTTGCTGTTGCCACCTGTGTTCTCTCACACTATTCAACACTGGTGGGACGCGAACAAGGGGACACAGGTGGAAACTGAGTACCCACATGAGCCCAGAGACGTTAGAAGGAACTTTTCAGTGTCAGAGTAGTTAACGGATGGAATGCATTAGGCAGTGATGTGGTGGAGGCTGACTCCATACACAGTTTCAAATGTAGACATGATAGAGCCCAGTAGGCTCGGGAATCTGTACACCAGTTGATTGACAGTTGAGAGGCGGACCAAAGAGCCAAAGCTCAACCCCTGCAAGCACAAATAGGTNCCATTACAATCACTTGATAATGGTCCGTCATGACCATTACAATCACTTGATAATGGTCCGTCTTGACCATTACAATCACTTAATAATGGTCCGTCATGACCATTACAATCACTTGATAATGGTCCGTCTTGACCATTACAATCACTTGATAATGGTCCGTCATGACCATTACAATCACTTAAATATGGTCCAGGACGAACTAACACGTGGTCAGGTCTCGTCACTTGCGTTATCTTCAATGTGTAACTGGTTGATGCATCCTACTGTAGAATACAACATACAATTTTGCTCACCATGGTTGATAGAGCAATATTGATCCAGCTTGTTAATTCTCTTTTGCCACTCCGTAACAAATCCAACCTCCTAACCTAACCAGAAACGAACAAACCCCCAAGCAACCCCTCCTAACCTTATCGAGTGCGATGCACAGAAAACGTAGATATTTGAGAACAGACTGACAGCACAGAAGGTATTTAGCTGTTCAATAAATCCCTGAACTATATGTTTAACTGATCTCTAACCCTGTCCATGGAGGACAGAAGAAAATGTATATATGCTGGTTAGCATTGTAAATGTGTGGCCACGTCTGTGGTAGAAATAATAATAAAAAAAAAGGTTTTTAGCCTCGAGGGAAGAAAAAATGTTAACAATTCTAAGAAATAAATCATGTGCAACCCGTTTTGCAATACTGAATTGATTCCTTCTTGCAAGGCAAAGGAATATCTGCAAAGAATTGAACCGTTTAGGTAAGAATAAAGGTACGTTACCCAGACACTTGAATTACTGGGGATCGAACTACTGGCGATGGGGATAGCACTGTAACCACAATCGCCACCAGTGCCACCACCAACCTACACCCCACCACCACTACCACCCCCCACCACCACCACCACACAACCACCCTTCACCCCCCACCACCACCACCAGGTTCGACCCACGGCGACCCAACTTTCCCCTAAAGAGTGCGGGTCCTGGACGGGGAGTTTAGGAGGTAACAAATTTGTAAGTTGTCAAATTTGCCGGGTCGTAAGACGCCAAATTGGTAGCTAAGTTAGTAAGTCCTGAAATTAGCAAGTTGGGAAGTTAACCATCAAGCACGATATCAAGATATCAGGTGAACAAGTTATAAAGTTAACGATCATTTTAAGACACAATAATGAAGCAATACAGCTGGCATGACGCTAAATACTGATGCCAACACCAGGGGGCCCCTGGAAGCCCACAACTCCATACGAAACCTTTACATCTTCCCCTCACAAACCAGAATTATCATCATTTATTATAAACAACATCGTACTCCTTCGGAGTTAATAAAGTATTTAATACATGAAAAACAAAACAAAAATAACAACCAATAAGGTAGAATATCGAGCAAATAAGGAGGAATATCACACCAATAAGGAGGAATATCACACCAATAAGGAGGAATATCACACCAATAAGGAGGAATATCACACCAATAAGGAGGAATATCACACCAATAAGGAGGAATATCGCACCAATAAGGAGGAATATCGCGCCAATAAGGAGGAATATCACACCAATAAGGGGGAATATCACACCAATAAGGAGGAATATCACACCAATAAGGAGGAATATCACACCAATAAGGAGGAATATCACACCAATAAGGAGGAATATCACGCCAATAAGGAGGAATATCGCGCCAATAAGGTGGAATATCACACCAATAAGGAGGAATATCGCCATAAGCGAGCCCTGAAGACTCTCATTTACTCTGAATTAAATAACGTACAAAAAAACACATGTTACTTTCAGCTGAATACTTAGATATCAAGTCAAAACATAAACTAAGATAACGCAAAGTCAACTACTTCTAACTCAACCCGTTCCTCCTACTAGAACGTCGCATTTTTTACGTATACTCTATCTAAGACCCCCCCCCCAAAAATTGTCGTTCTAGAAAATGGTAGCGGTTCGTGAATTTGACGTACTGTCCCGTTTTCTGTTTTGGGTCCTCTGGTAGGTTAGGATAAGGGGCAATGTAGTACGACAGTTTCCTGACGTTTAAAACCTTAGGAGGACGGGCAGGGGAAAACTTGCTAGCAACAGCTATGTAAACTAGTAAACTAGGTAGTAACTATGTAAACTAGCAAGTAACTACTTTGTAAACTAGTAAACTAGCAAGTAACTACTTTGTAAACTAGTAAACTAGCAAGTAACTACTTTGTAAACTAGTAAACTAGCAAGTAACTACTTTGTAAACTAGTAAACTAGCAAGTAACTACTTTGTAAACTAGTAAACTAGCAAGTAACTACTTTGTAAACTAGTAAACTAGCAAGTAACTACTTTGTAAACTAGTAAACTAGGTAGTAACTATGTAAACTAGGTAGTAACTATGTAAGCTAGTAAGTAACTACTCTGTAAACTGGCAAACTAGCTAGCAACTACTCTGTAAATTGGTAAACTAGCTAGCAACTACTCTGTAAACTAACAAACTATAGCCAGCAACACGTGCAATATGTGTTGTAATTAAGAATACCGAGCAGGAGCGAGCAATGCAATGTTCAAAGTACTGCAATTATCGCGTACATTACCCACAGTACAGGTTAACAGCCAATAGGAAGACCACAGTTTAGGCGATCTTGATGAGAGACAGTATGATGAGACAGCATGATGAGCCAACATGAGAGACAGCATGATGAGTCAGCATGATAGCGAATTAGACAGAGAAAGGACTGCACAAAAGGAAGAGACAGCCAAGACTTTGACCCAGACAAAGGGATTCCCCTAAGGCAAAACATGGCCAAGATAACCCGTGGGATCAAGATACGCAAGATACCAAAGAAAGGATATAAGGGAGCTTTTCGTTTTATGAGATCGATTTATGAAGATATCTTACTCGTAATACTTTATGCTGGGTTGAGAGGGGTCCACTCCCCGAAGGCTATCGCGTCAAGAGGATAGCGTCCTTGTCGTTGATATCTGCACAGAGCGTTATGTTAGTATGAGGCTCCTAGTATGAGGATATATATATATATATATATATATATATATATATATATATATATATATATATATATATATATATATATATATATATATACTATATTATCAAAATAGTAAACAAGATAGCGTGTTCATCAATTTTTAATATAAGAACATGACATCCTCAAGCTATTGAGGATAACATTGAGGATAGACCCCATGAAGATAACTTGACAAACGATAGAAAAAAATAGCTTCCAACGTAAGATATCCCGCTAACAAAATGGCAGATATCATTCCACAAGATATCACCTAATAAGAAAGGTGATATCTCCCGTCTCCTGCCACATACAGCATTGCCAGCAAGACAGTCGAGTTAAGAATATCACTATCTTCCAACCCCCCAACCCTTCCCCCTTCTTAATATCAAGTTTTGAATCAAGGAATGTCAACAATTCAGCAGATTTCATACTCCTTCGAGCGCACACGTTGAGCAAGTTACTACACATCCTTGCGACGAATACCTCTCTGCAGGCCGCTAAGTTTAGTGTAGAGAATTCTGCTTGTCAGAGGACGTCATGTCCGTCTGCTGAGGAAGTCTGTGTGAGGGGGGGGACGGGTTACACAGAATGGTACAAATAGTACAGCTAATGTAATGGTGCCAATTATAAATGGGGGTTACTTCATGATGGATTCTATTTCTGATGGTTCCCCGTCTTGTGTGTGTTAATGGTTTGCCATTATTGCAGTATATTTAAATGGGGTTATCGGTATTGGGTTCTAATGGTGCGTATGACGTCCTTTTATTAAACGAAAAGTAGTGTCCCAATAGGGATAATAGCTTGCGAAGCTAATATTGCAGAACGCGGATCCTAATGGGGCCAATATCGTCCCGCCATAATACAACAAAAGCATCTAAGGGGACTAATGGTGTCCTCCCGTAATACTGCAAATAGCGCCCATTCATTTGGGTAACGCGCTCTAATACTGCCAATAGTTAATCTTTATAATAGTGTTCCCTCTTAATGGGATTAATGAAAATATAAAAAAGTATCATTTTCAGTGTTTACCCTTATTGAAGATGGAACTAATGGTGTCACGCTTTAATGGTGATCGTCGGGACTAGCTATGTCACGTTTAATTGCAGATTGCTGAGTTCTATCCTAATAGCTCTGCGATTGAATGGTGCCCCCTTTCTTTGTGGTGCAAAATGTGGCCCTCCTCTTTGTGGTGTAATTGGCTGCCCTATACTGTGGTGTAATTGGGTGCTCATTCTTTGTGGTGTAATTGGCTGCCCTATACTGTGGTGTAATTGGGTGCTCATTCTTTGTGGTGTAATTGACTGCCCTATACTGTGGTGTAATTGGGTGCTCATTCTTTGTGGTGTAATTGACTGCCCTATACTGTGGTGTAATTGGGTGCTCATTCGTTGTGGTGTAATTGGTGCCCTTTCGTTGCAAGTACAGAATTGTGAAAGGAAGGCGCCAAGCCGGGGACTCTATTTAGAACCCCCATTTCCTTTGTAATGTAATTGATATCCTTTGCGGTGTAATTGGTGTGCACATTTTCTGTGGAACAATTTTCGTCCCTCCTTTTTGGTGTATTTTGTGGTCTTTTCCTTGTTGGACAATTCGTGCATCTTCGTTTTTGTTAAATTTATAAATGGTATAATTGGAGCCCCTCTTCCTTCTCTGTAATACAATTGATGCGCTGATTACGTGTCGTGAAAGAGTGCATTCATTACAGCATTAAGAAAGATCAACATGAAAAGATTGCAGGAACGCTATCATTCCGTTTATTGAAGTGACCACATATTCGATTATTTATTTAGTGGCCACATATTACAAGAGGACAGACTTGAGCCTTTTCTAATTAATCACCCAAGACAATTACGCCACTAATCTAACACTTAATCACTGTCATTAACTACTGGGTAATGAATATGGGAAGCTCACTTATGATACGATATTCAGTACATGAAAAATAAATTTAGGCAACAGTAAATATGACTGCTTTATCGACATTCATTTATATAACTTATACTGGATATATAATAGAAAATTGAAAGCTGTTTATTTTATAGTGGGACATTTGGAAGCTTTGGTTATAAGACGGAGGGATAGAATTATCGGAGGAAAGCACCAAGCCAATTGGACTATATAACATTGTGAAGGGGCTAGGATAAGGCCTGGGGATGGGACGAGGGGTAAGGAATGGTGCCCAACCCCTTGTGGGACGGTCGGGGATTGAACGCCGACCTGCATGAAGCGAGACCGTCGCTCCACCGTCCAGCCCAAGTGGGATTATACGACGAATATATCACACCATTTCACAATTGCTTGGCAAACTTGATGATATATATATATATATATATATATATATATATATATATATATATATATATATATATATATATATATATATATATATATATATATATATATATATGACAGGATAAAGACAGGAATTTTTATGTCCTTTTATATATCCAACCCATTGATCTGTCAGTAGGTTGACAGATCTGTCAAGGTAATCATTCTAGCCAGCATACCTCTCCTCCTATGTGTTTTAATAAGAACACTTTCATTCCTCGTCCAGACTTACATTGACACGATTGGTATAACCAAAAAAATCATTGATATCAGCTTTGATTCAAATGACACTGAAAGATTCTAACAAGCAATTGCAGGAATTGGAATGTGAATATTATCAAGATCACGGTTTAATAGACTCTTAGGGCACACTGAGGTCATCAACATTGGCCTTCTTCCAGTTTAGGTGTGTTCTAGGGAGAAATGCTGTCATATCTGGCAGCAGCCGGATCTGTGAAGTATATTCAGATCTGCGAGGTATACTAAAGGTGCCCACGCAACCCGTCCGCCAAATAGAACGTCGCATTTTGACGTCGACTCAACCTAAAGTCAAAAATCGTCGTAGTAGAAAATGGTAGCGGCTCCTGAAATTGACATACTGTCCCGTTTTCTGTTTTGGGTTCTCTGGTGGAGTTAGGACAAGGGCACTTTAGTACGAAAGTTTCTTGGGAAACCTTAAGAGGACGGACTGATCGCTAACAGTTCGTCGTCATCGCTGATTGCCTTGTACCCACAGATACGACCAGTTTGACCATCACCAATGATGAAAAAAGAGCAATATGAAACCTTTCTCATCCCGTGTTATATAGCTAAATATTACATTCATCTTATATATCTGAATTTAGTACTTTTTCAACCTCCATGGATATATTTAGTCAGTTTAAGTAAGCGTTTTGGCTAGAAAAATCGGCATTAAAGTCACCTATCACCATGAGGACGTAGCCAATACCATGAGGAAGTAGCATGAGGAAGTAGCATGAGGAAGTAGCCAATACCATGAGGAAGTAGCATGAGGAAGTAGCATGAGGAAGTAGCATGAGGAAGTAGCCAATACCATGATGAAGCAGCATGAGGAAGTAGCCAATACCATGAGGAAGTAGCCAATACCATGAGGAAGTAGCATGAGGAAGTAGCCAATACCATGAGGAAGTAGCATGAGAAAGTAGCCAATACCATGATGAAGCAGCATGAGGAAGTAGCCAATACCATGAGAAAGTAGCCAATACCATGAGGAAGTAGCCAATACCATGAGGAAGTAGCCAATACCATGAGGAAGCAGCATGAGGAAGTAGCCATACCATGAGGAAGTAGCATGAGGAAGTAGCCAATACCATGAGGAAGTGCCAATACCATGAGGAAGTAGCCAATACCATGATGAAGCAGCATGAGGAAGTAGCCAATACCACAAGACAGCAGCATGAGGAAGTACCAATACCACAAGACAGTAGCATGAGGAAGTACCAATACCACAAGACAGCAGCATGAGGAAGTACCAATACCACAAGACAGCAGCATGAGGAAGTACCAATACCACAAGACAGCAGCATGAGGAAGTACCAATACCACAAACAGCAGCATGAGGAAGTAGCCAATACCACAGGAAGTAGCATGAGGAAGTACCAATACCACAAGACAGCAGCATGAGGAAGTAGCCAATACCACGAGGAAGTAGCCAATACCACAAGACAGCAGCATGAGGAGGTAGCCAATACCACAAGACAGCAGCATGAGGAGGTACCAATACCACAAGACAGCAGCATGAGGAAGTACCAATACCACAAGACAGCAGCATGAGGAAGTAGCCAATACCACGAGGAAGTAGCATGAGGAAGTAGCCAATACCACGAGGAAATAGCATGAGGAAGTAGCCAATACCACAAGACAGCAGCATGAGGAAGTAGCCAATACACGAGGAAGTAGCATGAGGAAGTAGCCAATACCACGAGGAAGCAGCATGAGGAAGTAGCCATACCACGAGGAAGTAGCATGAGGAAGTAGCCAATACCACGAGGAAGTAGCCAATACCACGAGGAAGCAGCATGAGGAAGTAGCCAATACCACGAGGAAGTAGCATGAGGAAGTAGCCAATACCACGAGGAAGCAGCATGAGGAAGTAGCCAATACCACGAGGAAGTAGCATGAGGAAGTAGCCATACCACGAGGAAGTAGCATGAGGAAGTAGCCAATACCACGAGGAAGTAGCCAATACCACGAGGAAGCAGCATGAGAAGTAGCCAATACCACGAGGAAGTAGCATGAGGAAGTAGCCAATACCACGAGGAAGCAGCATGAGGAAGTAGCCAATACCACGAGGAAGTAGCCAATACCACGAGGAAGTAGCCAATACCACGAGGAAGCAGCATGAGGAAGTAGCCAATACCACGAGGAAGTAAGCCAATACCACAGGAGGAAGCAGCATGAGGAAGTAGCAATACCACGAGGAAGTAGCCAATACCACGAGGAAGCAGCATGAGGAAGTAGCCAATACCACGAGGAAGCAGCATGAGGAAGTAGCCAATACCACGAGGAAGCAGCATGAGGAAGTAGCCAGCCATGAGGAAGCAGCATGAGGAAGTAGCCAATACCACGAGGAAGCAGCATGAGGAAGTAGCCAATACCACGAGGAAGTAGCAATACACGAGGAAGCAGCATGAGAAGTAGCCAATACCATGAGGAAGCAGCATGAAGAAGTACCATACTCATCAACACAGACTCACAACAGACCCAGTAACATGTCAGTCAACAAAGACCCACAACATTGGCTCTCCGGCAACCAAGAATGGTGACAAATTAGTTTTCAGATCTGAAGAAGGGAGCTGGAA
>WNGS01000337.1:10515005-10527505 GCA_020271785.1 Procambarus virginalis | reverse complement strand
CACCTGGATAGTTAGTAGTACCACCTGGATAGTTAGTACCACCTGGATAGTTAGCTAGTACCACCTGGATAGTTAGTAATCAAAATATTCGTAATGTTTCCACTCAGTGTTTACAGAGTTCCCTCTTCATAATGCCTCACGCAATCTCTGCAACTACGACGCAATCTCAGTCAAGTGTTTCATAACACCAAACATGATACGCTATGTTGCTTCAACTACACAGTCGCAAAAGATATAATTACAAGTGAAACATTTTTTGGTTCATGGGTACTTTTATGTTATGATTTTACCTCAAAAGTAGAGAAAAAAAGGCTTTGATTCCTTATAAACTTTGCTTTTCTACCTCTGACCAGAGCTTATGGAAGATATCTTAAAAGTGCCAAATGGCTACAGGCTCGTTATCTAGAGCTAAGACACATTGTTCCCTAAGTCGGAAGTCTTCAGAGACCCTCAAGACGTTTTCTCTAAGGTGACTTAGGCCATGGCCAACATTTGAGAGAAATAATAACCATTTTCAATACACAGAGAAATCACAATAGCTTGATGCATCAAATGAGCAAATCCACCTGGGATCCTCTCGGACGTAGGTTCGAATCCTCGTCACGGCCCTAGTGGATTTATTCACCATTTTCAATACTTTAGAGCCATAACCAATTACAAAATAACTCTACCCAGCCACAAAAAAAAAGGTTACAGTGTAATTACCGAACAATGGAAAGCACATTTTTTATTATCTAAAACGCGGTTTAGAAAGTTCTAAAAACACCACGGGTCCTGAGCCTCACCTGTGATGGCGTTCGTGCTTCATCCTCGTGAAGGATTCGAACCCTGACAGCTAGGCGGTCCATACTTCTTCACATATCTAGTACCTTACCCGCTACACCACACTGCCTGGCTGGTCAGCGGATACTAAATATGCCAAGATGTATGGAGCGCTTAGTTGTCTGGGTTCGAATCCTTCATGAGGATGAGTTTTCTGACACATATAACCTGAGGCCCATTCAAGTCTTATCGTATATATATATATATATATATATATATATATATATATATATATATATATATATATATATATATATATATATCTCTCCTAGGAATTATAAGAAAATTATATTTTTCATATGAATTCTTCTATGTTTTATAATTCCTATTAACAACACGTGCATGTGTTGTTTATGTAATTGGTAGTCTCTGAGAAATTGGGCGTTAACAAACTAGGGGGGGGGGTAGTAGGCTGGCCGCTAAGATACATTGGACTAGTGCACGAAATTGGCTAATTTAGTTTAATAGCAGGGGGCTGTGGGGGGAATGGCATGCTTTAATTACGTGGAAAATAACTGATGAAAAAAGGGAGTCCGCTCGGATATCAGGTAAAATTTACACACTAAATATATATATATATATATATATATATATATATATATATATATATATATATATATATATATATATATATATAGGAGGAGAAGAGGTAGGAGAAGAAAATATTAGTGTTCAGTGAGAAACCACAAGGTCTCCTCTGAATACGTTTTATTTTCTTCTCCGAGGCTATGGGTCCCCACATTGGCACCAGAGGTGGTACCCTCACAAACTTTAAAAAAAAAAAAAAATATATATATATATATATATATATATATATATATATATATATATATATATATATATTCACCCACAACTGTTTTTGTCGTTGTTTCTCGGTACTATGAATATGTATTGAAAAAAAAAATGGTTCATGGCATATTTTTTCCCTATTGAGGGGCTTCGCGGATAAAATTGTATGCATGATACAAACACGCAAATTAACAGCTCGTGAAATTTTTAATGGAGCTTAAAAATAGGAAAGCATAAAAGCTGTGGGTTCACACAATGAAGTTTTTACACATGGTCAAATGAAAACTGAATATCAAGAGAATTACATACTTGGCTGGGGTACGAGGAACAGATCGACCCTATTATATACATTATATATATATATATATATATATATATATATATATATATATATATATATATATATATATATATATATATATGTTGTTTAAATAAGTGTAATACATTCTATAGTAATTCACATCTTTTCTTCACCCGGAAATTACGAAAATGAGTTTTGGAGAACTCCTATTTCAGCTAAGCCCTGATGCTAAGAAAATAGTTAGAGGGATAGAAGCCCTAAATCAGAAGATAGTAAATACAGAATATGCGGTCATATTCAATGAGACATGTTTAAAAGAAAACCTGCTGCCAGTATACACCAATATACATATATATATATATATATATATATATATATATATATATATATATATATATATATATCAAAGTGTAACATATCCTTTCTCTGTCTCACTGCGTGTTTGTCTTCCTGTCTGTGTCTGAGTGGCTGTGTCACTGTGTGTGTGCCTGTCTCTGCGTCTGGTTATATATCTCAATGTACCTGTTTTTTTTTTGTTTTTTGTGTGTGTGTGTGTGTGTGTAAGCGCGTGTGCATTGTATATATATATATATATATATATATATATATATATATATATATATATATATATATATATATATATATATATATGCAAACAAGCCTGAATGGTCCCCAGGACTAGATACAACTGAAAACTCACACCCCAGAAGTGACTCGAACCCATACTCCCAGGAGCAACGCAACTGGTATGTACAGGGATGCCTTAAACCACTTGACCATCACGACCGGACATAAGGAAGTGATAGCCTGAGCTATATGACCACTTCCCCGCCGGCACCTGGATGGTTATCTTGGGCATAGCATTTTATGCTATGCATAAAATTATACACCATTTTATGCTATGCATTTTATGCATAGCATAAAATGCATAGCATTTTATGCTATGCATAAAATGCTATGCCCAAGATAACCATCCAGGTGCCGGCGGGGAAGTGGTTCATATAGCTCAGGCTATCACTTCCTTATGTCCGGTCGTGATGGTCAAGTGGTTTAAGGCATCCCTGTACATACCAGTTGCGTTGCTCCTGGGAGTATGGGTTCGAGTCACTTCTGGGGTTTGAGTTTTCAGTTATATATATATATATATATATATATATATATATATATATATATATATATATATATATATATATATATATATATATATATATATATATCTTAAACTCAAATGCTCGAAGCATTTTATGGGACAACATTTTATTCTATTGAGTTTTCCCTTTCTACTTATATAATACATTGCTTCTTCACAACCTTCGCAATGGATTGTGTAAATTATCGTTTATTTTCTCATAACTAATATAACTGCCATAACCGCCATAACTGCCATAACGAACATCATTTGATAGAGCCTCCCCCCCCCCCCCCCCCCCCTTCCCTCCTCACCAGGTGGTGCACACAGCTCGTGGGGCCCAACTTTTTCCTCTCCGTCACAGCTTGGGCTCCTCATTCTGCTCACATGATCTCCTAAGACTCTCGACCAGAATAGGTCCTGTAACAGCAGGCGCGAGACCTCAGACGGAACATTAAGAAGGAGGTAAGTGACCCTTCACTCCAGGTTAATTGCTGTCGCTATTGGATAATCATATAACGTCGCTATTGGATAATCATATAACGAACGTAATGAATAAATTTATATATTCTTTATGATTAATAAATATAATTCGCCCAGGCCTACGGTGTGCGGGTTGAGGCATGAACGTCGCTGTTCATTAGAACAGAAAATTATCTTGGTATATATATTATTTAAGTATATAAAGAGTTACTGTGATAATTAACAATTCTTATACCTATACATAATGATAAATAAGCATGAATTTTAATAATCGCCGATGACACTTAACAAGCAAGTCAAAACGTCAAACAATTCGAGCGACAGAGTTGTTTGACTTAAACTAAATAATTCAACATCACAAAATAATTTAAATGAAGATCATTTCAAAGTAATACATACTAGAAGCAGGAATTAAATGGAGAGCTAATGGAACATCAAAAATAATAACAGTCAATGGAGAAGATCCGAGAGTGATAATGGTAATAACCAGATGCAATAATGTGTCAGAAAAGATCAACAGAATAGATTAATTCCCTGAAAAATATCCGGAGGAGCTGTGATGTTGATTCGAACGTAAGCTGCAGGGTATATCCAGGCACATATATACGGATTTCCTCATTGATACTTCACGTTAGTGTGATTTTTCTGTGTCTAGATTAATCGAGTATTGCATATGATACATCGTTAATGTAGGTCATTAAGTCACAACCCTGGAAACACAAACCGAAACTGCGTCTATTTTCCGCTTGTTACAACTTGTAATAAAGTTGTTATATATATTGGCTTAACGTGTTTATGACGTATTAGAACGTTGTTACAACTTGCTATATTGGTTGTTATAACTGGTTAGGAGGTGTTAAAACTTGTTTGAACGTTGTACCAACGTCGTAGTTTCGGTATGTGTTTGGCGGGAATAGCCTGTCTGAAAATGTATTCACCAAACACACAAATCCAAAAAATCAAGGAATTGAAAACGTTTTTGGTCCGTGTTAACGATTACAATCACTTGATAATGGTCCATCTTGACCATTACAATCACTTGATATGGTCCATCTTGACCATTACAATCACTTGATAATGGTCCATCTTGACCATTACAATCACTTGATAATGGTCCATCTTGACCATTACAATCACTTGATAATGGTCCATCTTGACCATTACAATCACTTGATAATTGGTCCGTGTTAACGATTACAATCACTTGATAATGGTCCGTCTTGACCATTACAATCACTTGATAATTGGTCCGTCTTGATCATTACAATCACTTGATAATGGTCCGTCTTGACCATTACAATCACTTGATAATGGTCCGTCTTGACCATTACAATCACTTGATAATGGTCCGTCTTGACCATTACAATCACTAGATAATGGTCCGTCTTGACCATTACAATCACTTGATAATGGTCCGTCATGACCATTACAATCACTTGATAATGGTCCGTCTTGACCATTACAATCACTTGATAATGGTCCGTCATGACAATTACAATCACTTGATAATGGTCCGTCTTGACCATTACAATCACTTAATAATGGTCCATCTTGACCATTACAATCACTTGATAATGGCCCGTCTTGACCATTACAATCACTTGATAATGGTCTGTCTTGACCATTACAATCACTTGATAATGGTCCGTCATGACAATTACAATCACTTGATAATGGTCCGTCATGACAATTACAATCACTTGATAATGGTCCGTCATGACAATTACAATCACTTGATAATGGTCCGTCATGACAATTACAATCACTTGATAATGGTCCGTCATGACAATTACAATCACTTAAATATGGTCCAGGACGAACTAACAAGTGGTCAGGACTCGTCACTCGCGTTATCTTCAACGTGTAACTGGTTGATGCATCCTACTGTAGAATACAACATACAATTTTGCTCACCATGGTTGATAGAGCAATATTGATCCAGCTTGTTAATTCTCTTTTGCCACTCCGTAACAATCCAACCTCCTAACCTAACCAGAAACGAACAAACCCCCAAGCAACCCCTCCTAACCTTATCGAGTGCGATGCATAGAAAACGTAGATATTTGAGAACAGACTGACAGCACAGAAGGTATTTAGCTGTTCAATAAATCCCTGAACTATATGTTTAACTGATCTCTAACCCTGTCCATGGAGGACAGAAGAAAATGTATATATGCTGGTTAGCATTGTAAATGTGTGGCCACGTCTGTGGCAGAAAATAATAATAAAAAAAAAGGTATTTAGCCTCGAGGGAAGAAAAAATGTTAACAATTCTAAGAAATAAATCATGTGCAACCCGTTTTGCAATACTGAATTGATTCCTTCTTGCAAGGCAAAGGAATATCTGCAAAGGATTGAACCGTTTAGGTAAGAATAAAGGTACGTTACCCAGACACTTGAATTACTGGGGATCGAACTACTGGCGATGGGGACAGCACTGTAACCACAATGGCCACCAGTGCCACCACCAACCTACACCCCACCACCACTACCACCCCCCACCACCACCACCACACAACCACCCCCCACCACCACCAGGTTCGACCCACGGCGACCCAACTTTGCCCTAAAGAGTGCGGGTCCTGGACGGGGAGTTTAGGAGGTAACAAATTTGTAAGTTGTCAAATTTGCCGGGTCGTAAGACGCCAAATTGGTAGCTAAGTTAGTAAGTCCTGAAATTAGCAAGTTGGGAAGTTAACCATCAAGCACGATATCAAGATATCAGGTGAACAAGTTATAAAGTTAACGATCATTTTAAGACACAATAATGAAGCAATACAGCTGGCATGACGCTAAATACTGATGCCAACACCAGGGGGCCCCTGGAAGCCCACAACTCCATACGAAACCTTGACATCTTCCCCTCACAAACCAGAATTATCATCATTTATTATAAACAACATCGTACTCCTTCGGAGTTAATAAAGTATTTAATACATGAAAACAAAACAAAAATAACAACCAATAAGGTAGAATATCGAGCAAATAAGGAGGAATATCACACAATAAGGAGGAATATCACACCAATAAGGAGGAATATCACACCAATAAGGAGGAATATCACACCAATAAGGAGGAATATCACACCAATAAGGAGGAATATCACACCAATAAGGAGGAATATCACACCAATAAGGAGGAATATCACACCAATAAGGAGGAATATCGCACCAATAAGGAGGAATATCGCGCCAATAAGGAGGAATATCACACCAATAAGGGGGAATATCACACCAATAAGGAGGAATATCACACCAATAAGGAGGAATATCACACCAATAAGGAGGAATATCACACCAATAAGGAGGAATATCACGCCAATAAGGAGGAATATCGCGCCAATAAGGTGGAATATCACACCAATAAGGAGGAATATCACGCCAATAAGGAGGAATATCGCGCCAATAAGGTGGAATATCACACCAATAAGGAGGAATATCGCCATAAGCGAGCCCTGAAGACTCTCATTTACTCTGAATTAAATAACGTACAAAAAAACACATGTTACTTTCAGCTGAATACTTAGATATCAAGTCAAAACATAAACTAAGATAACGCAAAGTCAACTACTTCTAACTCAACCCGTTCCTCCTACTAGAACGTCGCATTTTTTACGTATACTCTATCTAAGACCCCCCCAAAAAATTGTCGTTCTAGAAAATGGTAGCGGTTCGTGAATTTGACGTACTGTCCCGTTTTCTGTTTTGGGTCCTCTGGTAGGTTAGGATAAGGGGCAATGTAGTACGACAGTTTCCTGACGTTTAAAACCTTAGGAGGACGGGCAGGGGAAAACTTGCTAGCAACAGCTATGTAAACTAGTAAACTAGGTAGTAACTATGTAAACTAGCAAGTAACTACTTTGTAAACTAGTAAACTAGCAAGTAACTACTTTGTAAACTAGTAAACTAGCAAGTAACTACTTTGTAAACTAGTAAACTAGCAAGTAACTACTTTGTAAACTAGTAAACTAGCAAGTAACTACTTTGTAAACTAGTAAACTAGCAAGTAACTACTTTGTAAACTAGTAAACTAGCAAGTAACTACTTTGTAAACTAGTAAACTAGGTAGTAACTATGTAAACTAGGTTGTAACTATGTAAGCTAGTAAGTAACTACTCTGTAAACTGGCAAACTAGCTAGCAACTACTCGTAAATTGGTAAACTAGCTAGCAACTACTCTGTAAACTAACAAACTATAGCCAGCAACACGTGTAATATGTGTTGTAATTAAGAATACCGGGCAGGAGCGACCAATGCAATGTTCAAAGTACTGCAATTATCACGTACATTACCCACAGTACAGGTTAACAGCCAATAGGAAGACCACAGTTTAGGCGATCTTGATGAGAGACAGTATGATGAGTCAGCATGATGAGAGACAGCATGATGAGACAGCATGATGAGCCAACATGAGAGACAGTATGATGAGACAGCATGATAGCGAATTAGACAGAGAAAGGACTGCACAAAAGGAAGAGACAGCCAAGACTTTGACCCAGACAAAGGGATACCCTAAGGCAAAACATGGCCAAGATAACCCGTGGGATCAAGATACGCAAGATACCAAAGAAAGGATATAAGGGAGCTTTTCGTTTTATGAGATCGATTTATGAAGATATCTTACTCGTAATACTTTAAGTTGGGTTGAGAGGGGTCCACTCCCCGGAGGCTATCGCGTCAAGAGGATAGCGTCCTTGTCGTTGATATCTGCACAGAGCGTTATGTTAGTATGAGGCTCCTAGTATGAGGATATATATATATATATATATATATATATATATATATATATATATATATATATATATATATATATATATATATATACTATATTATCAAAATAGTAAACAAGATAGCGTGTTCATCAATTTTTAATATAAGAACATGACATCCTCAAGCTATTGAGGATAACATTGAGGATAGACCCCATGAAGATAACTTGACAAACGATAGAAAAAAAAATAGCTTCCAACGTAAGATATCCCGCTAACAAAATGGCAGATATCATTCCACAAGATATCACCTAATAAGAAAGGTAATATCTCCCGTCTCCTGCCACATACAGCATTGCCAGCAAGACAGTCGAGTTAAGAATATCACTATCTTCCAACCCCCCAACCCTTCCCCCTCCTTGATATCAAGTTTTGAATCAAGGAATGTCAACAATTCAGCAGATTTCATACTCCTTCGAGCACACACGTTGAGCAAGTTACTACACATCCTTGCGACGAATACCTCTCTGCAGGCCGCTAAGTTTAGTGTAGAGAATTCTGCTTGTCAGAGGACGTCATGTCCGTCTGCTGAGGAAGTCTGTGTGAGGGGGGGGGACGGGTTACACAGAATGGTACAAATAGTACAGCTAATGTAATGGTGCCAATTATAAATGGGGGTAACTTCATGATGGATTCTATTTCTGATGGTTCTCCGTCTTGTGTGTGTTAATGGTTTGCCATTATTGCAGTATATTTAAATGGGGTTATCGGTATTGGGTTCTAATGGTGCGTATGACGTCCTATTATTGAACGACAAGTAGTGTCCCAATGGGGATAATAGCTTGCGACGCTAATATTGCAGAACGCGAATCCTAATGGGGCTAATATCGTCCCGCCATAATACAACAAAAGCATCTAATGGGACTAATGGTGTCCTCCCGTAATACTGCAAATAGCGCCCATTCATTTGGGTAACGCGCTCTAATACTGCCAATAGTTAATCTTTATAATAGTGTTCCCTCTTAATGGGATTAATGAAATATAAAAAAGTATCATTTTCAGTGTTTACCCCTTATTGAAGATGGAACTAATGGTGTCACGCTTTAATGGTGATCGTCGGGACTAGCTATGTCACGTTTAATTGCAGATTGCTGAGTTCTATCCTAATAGCTCTGCGATTGAATGGTGCCCCCTTTCTTTGTGGTGCAAAATGTGGCCCTCCTCTTTGTGGTGTAATTGACTGCCCTATACTGTGGTGTAATTGGCTGCCCTATACTGTGGTGTAATTGGGTGCTCATTCTTTGTGGTGTAATTGGCTGCCCTATACTGTGGTGTAATTGGGTGCTCATTCTTTGTGGTGTAATTGACTGCCCTATACTGTGGTGTAATTGGGTGCTCATTCGTTGTGGTGTAATTGGTGCCCTTTCGTTGCAAGTACAGAATTGTGAAAGGAAGGCGCCAAGCCGGGGACTCTATTTAGAACCCCCATTTCCTTTGTAATGTAATTGATATCCTTTGCGGTGTAATTGGTGTGCACATTTTCTGTGGAACAATTTTCGTCCCTCCTTTTTGGTGTATTTTGTGGTCTTTTCCTTGTTGGACAATTCGTGCATCTTCGTTTTTGTTAAATTGTATAAATGGTATAATTGGAGCCCCTCTTCCTTCTCTGTAATACAATTGATGCGCTGATTACGTGTCGTGAAAGAGTGCATTCATTACAGCATTAAGAAAGATCAACATGAAAAGATTGCAGGAACGCTATCATTCCGTTTATTGAAGTGACCACATATTCGATTATTTATTTAGTGGCCACATATTACAAGAGGACAGACTTGAGCCTTTTCTAATTAATCACCCAAGACAATTACGCCACTAATCTAACACTTAATCACTGTCATTAACTACTGGGTAATGAATATGGGAAGCTCACTTATGATACGATATTCAGTACATGAAAAATAAAATTTAGGCAACAGTAAATATGACTGCTTTATCGACATTCATTTATATAACTTATACTGGATATATAATAGAAAATTGAAAGCTGTTTATTTTATAGTGGGACATTTGGAAGCTTTTGGTTATAAGACGGAGGGATAGAATTATCGGAGGAAAGCACCAAGCCAATTGGACTATATAACATTGTGAAGGGGCTAGGATAAGGCCTGGGGATGGGACGAGGGGTAAGGAATGGTGCCCAACCCCTTGTGGGACGGTCGGGGATTGAACGCCGACCTGCATGAAGCGAGACCGTCGCTCCACCGTCCAGCCCAAGTGGGATTATACGACGAATATATCACACCATTTCACAATTGCTTGGCAAACTTGATGATTATATATATATATATATATATATATATATATATATATATATATATATATATATATATATATATATATATATATATATATATATATGACAGGATAAAGACAGGAATTTTTATGTCCTTTTATATATCCAACCCATTGATCTGTCAGTAGGTTGACAGATCTGTCAAGGTAATCATTCTAGCCAGCATACCTCTCCTCCTATGTGTTTTAATAAGAACACTTTCATTCCTCGTCCAGACTTACATTGACACGATTGGTATAACCAAAAAAATCATTGATATCAGCTTTGATTCAAATGACACTGAAAGATTCTAACAAGCAATTGCAGGAATTGGAATGTGAATATTATCAAGATCACGGTTTAATAGACTCTTAGGGCACACTGAGGTCATCAACATTGGCCTTCTTCCAGTTTAGGTGTGTTCTAGGGAGAAATGCTGTCATATCTGGCAGCAGCCGGATCTGTGAAGTATATTCAGATCTGCGAGGTATACTAAAGGTGCCCACGCAACCCGTCCGCCAAATAGAACGTCGCATTTTGACGTCGACTCAACCTAAAGTCAAAAATCGTCGTAGTAGAAAATGGTAGCGGCTCCTGAAATTGACATACTGTCCCGTTTTCTGTTTTGGGTTCTCTGGTGGAGTTAGGACAAGGGCACTTTAGTACGAAAGTTTCTTGGGAAACCTTAAGAGGACGGACTGATCGCTAACAGTTCGTCGTCATCGCTGATTGCCTTGTACCCACAGATACGACCAGTTTGACCATCACCAATGATGAAAAAAGAGCAATATGAAACCTTTCTCATCCCGTGTTATATAGCTAAATATTACATTCATCTTATATATCTGAATTTAGTACTTTTTCAACCTCCATGGATATATTTAGTCAGTTTAAGTAAGCGTTTTGGCTAGAAAAATCGGCATTAAAGTCACCTATCACCATGAGGAAGTAGCCAATACCATGAGGAAGCAGCATGAGGAAGTAGCCAATACCATGAGGAAGTAGCATGAGGAAGTAGCCAATACCATGAGGAAGTAGCCAATACCATGAGGAAGTAGCATGAGGAAGTAGCCAATACCATGATGAAGCAGCATGAGGAAGTAGCCAATACCATGAGGAAGTAGCCAATACCATGAGGAAGTAGCATGAGGAAGTAGCCAATACCATGATGAAGCAGCATGAGGAAGTAGCCAATACCATGAGGAAGTAGCATGAGAAAGTAGCCAATACCATGATGAAGCAGCATGAGGAAGTAGCCAATACCATGAGAAAGTAGCATGAGGAAGTAGCCAATACCATGAGGAAGTAGCATGAGGAAGTACCAATACCACAAGACAGCAGCATGAAGAAGTAGCCAATACCACAAGACAGCTGCATGAGGAAGTACCAATACCACAAGACAGCAGCATGAGGAAGTACCAATACCACAAGACAGCAGCATGAGGAAGTACCAATACCACAAGACAGCTGCATGAGGAAGTACCAATACCACAGGACAGCTGCATGAGGAAGTACCAATACCACAGGACAGCAGCATGAGGAAGTACCAATACCACAAGACAGCTGCATGAGGAAGTACCAATACCACAAGACAGCTGCATGAGGAAGTACCAATACCACAGGACAGCAGCATGAGGAAGTACCAATACCACAAGACAGCTGCATGAGGAAGTACCAATACCACAAGACAGCAGCATGAGGAAGTACCAATACCACAAGACAGCTGCATGAAGAAGTAAACCAGGTCCCTGACTGCGCGTGTGTGTGTGTGTGTGTGTGTGTGTGGTGTGTGTGTGGTGTGTGTGTGTGTGGTGGTGTGTGTGGTGTGTGTGTAGTGTGTGTGTGTGTGTGTGTGTGTGTGCGGTGTGTGTGTGTGTGGTGTGTGTGTGTGGTGTGTGTGTGTGTGTGTGTGTTGTTGTGTGTGTTGTGTGTGTGT
>WNGS01000337.1:10505270-10507657 GCA_020271785.1 Procambarus virginalis | reverse complement strand
TACCATACTCATCAACACAGACTCACAACAGACCCAGTAACATGTCAGTCAACAAAGACTCACAACATTGGCTCTCCGGCAACCAAGAATGGTGACAAATTAGTTTTCAGATCTGAAGAAGGGAGCTGGAAATTGGCCCCCCTCTCAAAATACAAGAATGACAGTAAATTGGCTCTCAAACTCTGTTAATGACGACGAATTTGGCTCTCTCTCTCTCAACTATGGCTGCAAATTGCACGCGGCCTACACCAAGAATGGCTTCCGGTTCTTCACTCGCACACTAAAGAGACCAAGAAGAATGGTGGATGGTATGAAAGAGAAGGTCTTTAATTACAATCATACAGAGAGACGGACATGATGGTAGTTGCGCTACAGCGAGATCAAAATAAATACCAGAATGATTGTTGAACCATAAATGGCACAATTAGACTTGAATTTGAAAGAGAATGGCATAATACCCACTGGAACGATAGCAGAATAGTGGTTGAACTACATGGAAGATCACGTAATGGATGTTGAATCTCTTAACCCCCCCCCCTCGCCCCCCTCCTGTCCTACCCCGTCCGCTTGGCTAGGATGGTAGAGTGACGGTCTCGCTTCATGCAGGTCTGTGTTCAATCCCCGACCGTCCCACAAGGGGTTGGGGACCATTCCTTTCCTTCCGTTCCCATCCCAAATCCTTATCCTGACCCCTTACCCAGGTATATAGTCATAATGGCTTGGCGCTTTCCCCCCCCTGATAGTTCCCTCCCCCTCTCCCACTTACCCACCCCATCTTAACCCGCTATAGTAATATATCCTCGGCATTATATGTGGGTGTGTGTGTGTGTGTGTGTATATGTGTGTGTGTGTGTGTGTGTGTGTGTGTATATGTGTGTGTGTGTGTGTGTGTGGTGTGTGTGTGTGTGTGTGTGTGTGTGTGTGTGTGTGTAGAGGCGTCAGAACAGCTGAGAGCTGACAGACAGAAAGGTTAGCCATTAATCTTCCGGCCAGCCAGGTACACTATCTCTCTCTCTATATATATATATCTGTAGCTTATTGTAAACCTGTAGGATATCTAAAAACAATTTAGCGTAAAAATGGATTCCTTTACAGTTTCTATATATATTTTTATATTGATAAATATAATAGATTCCTTTGTATTCACATTATAAATATATCTACATAGATTCATTTATATTTATATTTATTATAAGTTAATTCGTACATTAACTTGGTCATTCACGAAACATGTTCAGAAGCTGTACGAAGGAGGAACAATCTGAAAATCACCCCTTCCGCTCCTATCTCCCCTTCTCCCACCCACCACTGCAACGTTTCCCACTCCCAAACGGCTTCGTCGTTACCTGCCGTTGCAGCCAATCAACGGGAGGCCGCTAATGGTACAATCACTTGTTACTTTGTTTACCCTCGTGTAAGCTTAAACACAAGTTTGTCTCCGTTGGTCCAGTGCCAGTACACACACACACACGCACATTATATATATACATATATATGTGGCCTTGTACGCACACTCACACACACACACATAACCCATGCCAGTAAAGGTTATGATAGACCTGCCTGCCTCCGTAGGGAGGGAACTATCAGGGGGGGGAAAGCGCCAAGCCATTATGACTATATAGCACTGGGTAAGGGGTCAGGATAAGGATTTGGGATGGGACGGAAGGAAAGGAATGGTCCCCAACCCCTTGTGGGACGGTCGGGGATTGAACACAGACCTGCATGAAGCGAGACCGTCGCTTTTTGTTGTTGTCAGTTCTGACAAGATGTTCCCACGTGAATGTGTGGGAACATCTTGAACCCCGGTTCGAGTCCCCCCTGCATAACTGCATTTTTAAAGCTTGTTGAATTTATGTTGAAATGTCACCATAATTGCGTTTTGAAGATATGTACAATGGTGTGTGTGTACTACCTGTGTCTGCAGAATCGAGCTATTAGCTCTTGGACCCCGCCTTTCTAACCAATCTATCTTTTTCGTCTATTATATCTACTACATATATTTCTCTCTAACACACGCAAATGTGTATGTGTGTGAATATGTGTGAATGTGTGTAAATGTATGTGTGTGTGTGTGTGTGTGTGTGTGTGTGTGTGTGTGTGTGTGTGTGTGGTGTGTGTGTGTGTGTACTCACCTATTCACCTATTTGTGTCACATGTGTCACGTGTGTCAATGTGTATGTATGCCAATGTGTGTGTGTGTGTGTGTGTGTGTGTGTGTGTGTGTGTGTGTGTGTGTACTCACCTAGTTGTACTCACCTAGTTGTGCTTGCGGGGTTGAGCTCTGGCTCTTTGGTCCCGCCTCTCAACCGTCAATCAACAGGTGTACAGTTTCCTGAGCCTAATGGGCTCTATCATATCTACATTTGAAACTGTGTATGGAGTCA
>WNGS01000337.1:10495270-10502770 GCA_020271785.1 Procambarus virginalis | reverse complement strand
ATAGTTAGTTAGTACCACCTGAATAGTAGTACCACCTGGATAGTTAGTACCACCTGGATAGTTAGTTAGTACCACCTGGATAGTTACTTAGTACCACGTGGATAGTTAGTTAGTACCACCTGGATAGTTAGTTAGTACCACCTGGATAGTTAGTACCACCTGGATAGTTAGTACCACCTGGATAGTTAGTACCACCTGGATAGTTAGTTAGTACCACCTGGATAGTTACTTAGTACCACCTGGATAGTTAGTTAGTACCACCTGGATAGTTAGTACCACCTGGATAGTTAGTTAGTACCACCTGGATAGTTAGTACCACCTGGATATTTAGTAATCAAAATATTCTTAATGTTTCCACTCTGTGTTTACAGNCCACCACCACTCTGGAACCCCCTCCACCACACTGGAGCCCCCTCCACCACACTGGAGCCCCCTCCACCACACTGGAGCCCCCTCCACCACACTGGAGCCCCCTCCACCACTCTGGAGCCTCCCTCCACCACACTGGAACCCCCTCCACCACACTGGAGCCCCCTCCACCACACTGGAGCCCCCCTCCACCACTCTAAAGCCCCCTCCACCACACTGGAGCCCCCCTCCACCACACTGGAGCCCCCTCCACCACACTGGAGCCCCCTCCACCACACTGGAGCCCCCCTCCACCACTCTGGAGCCCCCTCCACCACTCTGGAGCCCCCTCCACCACACTGGAGCCCCCCTCCACCACACTGGAGCCCCCTCCACCACTCTGGAGCCCCCTCCACCACACTAGAGCCCCCTCCACCACACTGGAGCCCCCTCCACCACACTGGAGCCCCCCTCCACCACACTGGAGCCCCCCTCCACCACACTGGAGCCCCCTCCACCACACTGGAGCCCCCTCCACCACACTGGAGCCCCCCTCCACCACACTGGAGCCCCTCCACCACACTGGAGCCCCCCTCCACCACACTGGAGCCCCCTCCACCACACTGGAGCCCCCTCCACCACACTGGAGCCCCCTCCACCACACTGGAGCCCCCTCCACCACACTGGAGCCCCCTCCACCACACTGGAGCCCCCCTCCACCACACTGGAGCCCCCTCCACCACACTGGAGCCCCCTCCACCACACTGGAGCCCCCTCCACCACACTGGAGCCCCCTCCACCACACTGGAGCCCCCTCCACCACACTTGAGCCCCCTCCACCCCACTGGAGCCCCCTCCACCACACTGGAGCCCCCCTCCACCACACTGGAGCCCCCTCCACCACACTGGAGCCCCCTCCACCACACTGGAGCCCCCCTCCACCACACTGGAGCCCCCCCTCCACCACACTGGAGGCCCCTCCACCACACTGCTCTCGGACCATTTGCCACGCCTAAAGGGGAGATTTGTCCTGTCATTCATGGTATCACCGCTTGCTGTCCTCTGTCTGACCTCACCAGCGGGATGTGTGGCGTCACATGTGTGCTCTCCCACACACCAGTACACACAAACACACCTGCCACACCCAGTACACACCTGCCACACACCAGCATACACCTTCACTTATGGTAGAGGAATGTCTACATGGAAAGACTCAATTTACATGAGATTAAGAATAGGATACAAATATTTCTGGTAATACGGTGTTGATGTCAGTGCCAAAGATAAGGAGTGTAAATTATGTAGCATGCCGCACGCCCAGACCTTTGATCATTATGTATTAGAGTGTCAACTTATTGGTAACTATAGAAATCAGGAAATAAGTAGTGTACCACATCAAATTGTTTGGATGTGTGATAATGGTGTGATAGACGGAATACTTAGGAGCTACAAGCACTTTGTCCCAAGAGTGTAACACTTATATGCTGTGGTGAGTACACACACACACACACACCTGTCACACACCAGGCGAATACACGCATCAGGTCAAAGGAAACAATGCCTAAACGCTTCCATCCTCCGGAGGGATTGAACCTATAATCCTTACTTCTGAGTCAATGACTAAGCCCACTGCGACACATTTCCCATCTCTGTCTCCCTCGACATTCTTCAAAATTATCATAGATAAGAAAATAGATATATTCTCCGTTGTGGGTCGGACAGAGGGTGGATCCGCACTTCAACAAAACAGTAAAAACAATTTGGAAATGATTTGCCTCTCATACATGGCAACGCTGCGGACGTGTGTTTTATGGGGTCGTATGAAGCCATTAGCTGACACCGCTTGGGCACACCACCTTGAGCACACCATATATATATATATATATATATATATATATATATATATATATATATATATATATATATATATGGAAAGGGAACCCGGCTGCACTCGGGTCTCTTTCCTATCTACTTCCATCCTTTCCAACTTTTTTCCATCTATTTTTTCATTTTCTTCTGTTCATTACCAACATGGGAATCACGCAATATATTTCACCCTTGATGAAATGAAAATGACCTGGGAGTCTCTACAGATGCTAATATTTATTAAAGCATTTAAGTTCGTCCTACCCCGACCAGCCTATGTGTATCCCTTACTCCAGATCATTCCCCCTGCAAATCTGGGTGAGGCTACACCCCCCCCCCCTTCCCATGCACCTGGCCTTCAAGTGTGGAGACAGAGAGACATTATCTCTGATAGTAAACATATAGAAATAAACTGTACCCCGGTTTTCCACTTTCCGGCGAAATAGGATTAATAATAAAACCCCAAAAGCTATATATTTGAAATAATAACACATTGCAGTTATCGTTACGTTACATGTGATAGCGTTTTGTGTTAAATCTACAGCATGAAGGATGAACCTCCACACTCCAGCAGTGTCCTGACTACCTTGAGTCCATGCACTTTAAAGAGAGGCTGGAGTATATATATATATATATATATATATATATATATATATATATATATATATATATATATATATATATATATATACCTTATATTACATAGCTTAGGGCTACATTATCACAGTGTGATGACGTATAGCAATACAATTATTCAACTCAAGTGCCGAGTTATTCTTTAAATTTATCGACACAGGAAGTGAAGCAGGTCGCTCCGTATAACCACTTGGGGTGGACGGTAGAGCGACGGTCCCACTTCATGCAGGTCGGGGTTCGATCTCCGAAAGTCCACAAGTGGTTGGGCACGATTAATTTCCCTGGTCCCATCTCAAATCCTTATTCTGACCTCTTCCAATGGCTATATAGTCGAAATGACTTGTTGCTTTCCCCTGATAGTTCCCTTGGCTTCTATAGGCCTCTGTCCTATAGACAGAACTGTGGATATATATATATATATATATATATATATATATATATATATATATATATATAGTGTATGTAATGTATATTGTTTAAATTTTCGTTATTCCGAGAGAGAAAAAATATGTGCTAGTCGGCCATTAATAATTAATGAGCAACACCAAATTCCCTTGCTCTTTTTATTAAAAAAAAAATGTTATGCGTCGGAAATGTGGTTGGGTCTGGGGCGGACCCTGGCGTATATATATATATATATATATATATATATATATATATATATATATATATATATATATATATATATATATATATATAAACTATTTCTATATATCTATAGGTAATAAATATTTTAGCAGAAATTAACCCTCAAAAAAAATCCATAACATCAAAACATTAACACCACCTTCCTCAAATTAAAAAAAATCCCTAGCAATCCGACCAAAAAAAAAAAAAAGGAAAAACAAAGTACAAAAAAAAGCCAGACATTGAACTCTTCAACAGCATAAATTTCCCTGAGAACAGCAGCTGAGTACTTCTCTCCTGCACGCACACACTCTGAACACTTTCCGGGTCCTCCTGGTCAACTTGGGCATCTTCCTGGTGGCCGCGGTACTAAAAGCCGATGGTATATACACACACACGCTTCCAGAGATGAATTTTTCACCGGGAATCCTTAAAGTCGCCTTAGTTTTGTATTCTTTGGCCCGCCATATTGTGGACGAAATTGCGCTTTCGCTAGATATATTGTGTCTATAAAAAGGGCCACAATGGCGCTGAAGTATATAGCCGATGACACCACGCGGTGCGGCCCGGTGGTGGTGAGAGAGAGGGAGAGGGGATTTGTGAGAGAGGGGGGAAAGGGGGAGTGTTAGAAGGGGAGGGAGTTATGAGAGGAGGAGAGGGGAAGTGAGGGAGTTATGAGAGAAGGAGAGGGGAAGTGAGGGAGTACGTACAGCTCTAGGAATGGGGTGATGGAGATGATGGTTAAATGAGAATAAGGGGAAATAAATAGGGGGTGATGTATATATGTGTCTCATACGTGAGGTGTAGAGGGCGATCAATACATGTGTCTCAGGTGAGACAGATCGATGGAACAAGATCAACAGGTGTGTCAAGCCCCCACACAAAAACAGAGATAATTTCCTGGATTCCAACATACACAAACAGTTTATGAGGCATTAAAAAAAACAGCGTAGAGGTAATTACTCTCACAGATAAACATAAACACAGAACTAAATCAATGGATAAAAATACAGAAACATACATGAATGAATACCCCCTCCTCGTCCTCCCTCAATACACAGTATGACGCCCGCCCACACACACCCTGCTATTGTGGGTGCTGGTAGTAGAGCACCCCACACACACCCTGCTATTGTGATGCTATTGTGGGTGTTGGTGCTAGAGCTGTGGGCTGCTATTTTTATGGGGGAGCCGGTCGGCCGAGCGGACAGCACACTGGACTTGTGAACCTGTGGTCCAGGGTTCGATCCTGGACGCCGGCGAGAAACAATGGGCAGAGTTTCTTTCACCATATGCCCCTGTTACCTAGCAGTAAAATAGGTACCTGGGTGTTAGTCAGCTGTCACGGGCTGCTTCCTGGGGGTGGAAGCCTGATCGAAGACCGGGCCGCAGGGACACTAAAGCTCCGAAATCATCTCAAGATAACCTCACGATAACCCTCCAGCATCTGTTGCACTCACAACATTGCATACCATATATATATAACAACCTTTTTCAACTTGCAATACACGCAACGGAGTGGCGGACAAGGGAGAAAGATTGCAGGCTCCACCATGAGCTAATAAGCCACAAGAAAGCCTTGGAAAGGTTAAAAAAAATTTTTAAATAGGAGTCTTAACCGAGGAAACACCATACATCAAAGGCACCTTCGTAAATAACTTTGTAGAGACAAAGCACAATTATTCAGGAAGTACTGGGAAATATCTTCAGAATAAACCCCGAGGGAAAATGTCAACTTTTGTTTCAGTGCAGAAAGATCAGTTGCACGTGTTGAGAAAGACAGGAGCTGCAACATTATTCCCAACGCAAGCGATAAACCAAAACAACATTTGCAATAAGTGCCACCTTACTGCCCTCATAACCTTCTAAGATGTCTGAAGAAACATAATTAGAGGTTATAAGACCAAGGCACACCGAGCTTTAACAAAATAAACAAACTAGCATTAACGAACCTTCCAGGGTTTTTTTTTCAGTGATATTCCTGCGCGGGCCTCTGGCTGGCCCACTAAGTGTTATTAGTTTCTAGTTTCTGTCTCACTCAGCCGGTGATGAGGAATTATGACTATGATTGCTTAGATAAGATTATGCCCAATGTGTTTAACAACTTCTTCAAGAACCTTCCAGTAACAGCAGATCTTGCAAATCTTGCATTTGTCTATCCCCTCCCCTCCTTCAATAATGTCACTCTCAGATCACTTCCGAGGCCAGCTAAACTCCCAACACAAACATGAAATTACAGACGCATTTCCGTACTCGCGACACGAGGCCAAATATTTGAAAATATCATCTACAGATTGGTGAATTACATGGAAATCAAACAAAAGTATAACATTAAATACTATGGATTTAGAAACCACAGAAGGAGTCGATACCGCTATACTGTGAGCACATAGCTCATGCTATGACAAAAATGAGCATTGAAATGTAGTGCTCAGAGATGTCTCGAAGACTTTCGACAAAGTCTGGCACACCGGCCTAAAATAAAAGATATTTCAACTAGGGCTTTTGCACAGATTAACTGCCATGCTATACAGCTTCACGAAACAAGAGGACAGCTAAGCTCAGCACTTAGCTCAGCTCTGGCTTCCTATCACTTGGTCATAGGAACATAGGAAGCTACTAGTTTCAAATGAATCTTCCAATCACCTACTCCCACAATCACCCACACAATGTGCGTATAATGGCAGTTAAGCTTAAACTGAGAGAGAGAAGAGGCAGAATACAACCTGATAGGCAGAATATAATGTGTGATGCCCGAATATAACCTGATAGGCAGAATATATGCCTGAGAGGCGAAACAAAATGATAGGCAGAATATAACCTATAGCCCGATAGAACCTGATAGGCGAATATAACCTAATAGACTATATCCTGAGGGATATAGGGTGACCAGAGGGGCGTGGCGGTGTTCAGAGAGGTTAAATTTTTTTTTTAACATCTCACCAGCATACTGTTTTGAGATATTTTCTCATGGGCATATTTATCCTTTGTGCAAAGTTTAACATACCCGTGCGCATACTTTGTGAACTTTGCCCTTTCTCTCTCTCTCTCATTGGCACATCCTAGTGGCTGTGCCTATTATCTTCTTTTCCTTCGTCATGTATAATATCACATCTTTGTCTTCATTCGCCTCTATATTTTTCGCTAGTCGTTTTTTCCTGCCTCTCATCGCCTTTGGCCTATCAATGTTCTCACTCCAGTTCCTTTGTCATCCAACCATCTCCCCTTTCGGTTCTTTCCACTCGGCCTAACTCAATCGCCCTCGCGCCTCATCCTTGCCAGTAGATGACTGGAGAGCCTATTTTGAATTATTCTTTTAACGTACAATTGCATTTTAGTGGCAAAGTATTTCGGAATTTATATGTAATTTGTCCTTTCAAAAGTTCATAAACAAGCCTGCTGTCACTCACTAATGGAAAGCAGTGGATGGCTACCGGCCAACATGACGTGCTAAGGAGGGTAATTCTCTGCCCTTGTCTTATATGTGGGCCATTGAGCACACCGGGCTGCTGTAATGGTTACTTGAGTGCTTATGATGAAGACTCTTGAAGAGCAAATTCCACAAGGTGCTGTGACGAGTAATCGAACCTGCGTCCGAGAGCTAATTCAATGTCTTTGAGGCTATAACGAAACCCTTTGTCTCTCCTCTCGTTTACACCTTCGGTTCTAATTGCAAAACTACAACCAACAATTAAGAGAATGAATGTAACCTAAGCCTTTCCATGCCATCTACTTGATGGGGTTCTGGAGTTCTTTCTACTCTCCAAGCCCGCCCGAGGCCAGGCTTGACTTGTGAAAGTTTGGTCAACCAGGCTGTTGTCTTGGAGCGGGCCCGCAGCCCACATATCCACCACAGCCGGTTGGTCCGTCACTTCTTGAAGAAAACTATCTAGTTTTCGTCCTGAGACGAAAAGACGAAGACGCTCACTTTGGGGACTATAATAATACAGTACTCCCAATATATATAGACAACGAAAAGCATTTTTTCAAGGCACGCTGAATCAGTTAAAATATTAAAGAATC
>WNGS01000337.1:10483526-10495245 GCA_020271785.1 Procambarus virginalis | reverse complement strand
GAGAGACCGAGAGGGAGAGAGAGAGCGAGAGAGAGAAGAGGGGAGAGAGGAGAGAGGAGGCAGGAGGGAGGAGGGGGGGAGAGGGACGAGAGAGGAGAGATAAGAGAGAGAGAGGCGAGGAGAGTGGAGAGAGGGGAGAGAAGGAGAAGAGAGAGAGAGAGAGAGGATGTCTTAAATACATCTTATTGGTCTTCTGCTTAAGGTCTAATATCATTATATATATTTAATTGGGGGGGGCAGTGTTTCTAAGCACTTCCCTGCTAGTTCACCCATTAACCCACTCCCCCTCACCCTTGACCCTAAACCAAGCCTTCCCCCTTACCTACATTACCCGTTCCTACCCATTACATACCCCCTACTGGGTCATGGGTAGGGACGGCTTCGAGGAGGGTGAGGGGGGGGGGCAGGGGCGGTACTGTGGGGGGGGATGGAGTGAGTGAGGGGGGTAAGAGGGAAGCCGGATGTGTCCAACTCACCAATTTGTTGAGTAAGTACCCACGTGAGGGTTCATGAAGGGAGGGGGATATTGAAGGAGGGTAAGGAGGGGGGGGTGTGTGGGGAAGGGAGGGGGGGTAAGTGGGAAGGTAATAAAGTAGTGGACGAGACAGGAGTAAAGGAGGGCAGGGCAAAGGAATAGTTCGAAGCAGAGAAAAGTTATTATTTCACAAAAAAAACAAAAAAACACTATGAACATTTTTTTTAGTTGATCTATTTGTGGTGATTGTAAAGGGCTTTTCGCTCCCGTGCCCGGCCGCTTAACCATAATCTAGTGACGTAAAGCTCCCGAAACCCCGGTTTTGTGATATCATATTTGAATACCCGCATGGAGAGCTTACCTTCACTATCCTATCTTCTACCCGATATCTCCCCTCTTTAGTCTACACTGATATCTCTAATACCCTGATATCTCTACACTACCCTGATATTCTCTAATATCTCTGGGTTATTTTCATTTGACATTTTCAAGAGTAACAGTCCACAGGAGCCTTTGTGAGGGCTCGACACCTTAGACAATGTGTGTGTTCCCAGACGTCCTGTAGTCCACTGTACCACCATCCGATGGGTACAAAGGTGATCTTTTATCCTCTCTCCCAAGTGTTGTGGTGAGCTTGTCTTTGTTAACTCTCGCTTTCATCCTAGCATCCAATATGTCCGAGATCATGTCTTCCTCTCGAGACCTTTCCCAGGTTAGCTCTCAATCTTCATGTGCCTCTATTCTTGAGATGAGGGACTATAACTACTCTGTAGACAAAAAATATCACAGTTTTCCACTCTGGCCGGGGCTTCATACTCCAAAATTGGTCTAATGTATGTGAAACCAAATACTCTGAAACATTAAACGTTGAAACTCAAGGAACCTTCCTTCCAGTTGTCCTACTTGGCAACCTTAGCTAACTCCGTACACTGACTTTAGTGGCTTGCAGGTGTGCACAATGTACAGGTGGCCATGCACCACCCGCAGGGAGCAACCAAGGCCTGCAAGCACAGAGAACTGCATTATCAGTGCATTCCCCCCCCCCCTCCTTACGTTCAGATAGACACTTAATGCCAGAGTGAGAAAAGGCCAATAGTGTGTTATAAAGGATCTGGGTTGCTAAGCTGGAATGAAACAACAAAGCGCGACACAAGAGCTATCGGCTTCCTCTTTCAGCGCATTAGCGTAGCAATACAGGAGCTTGAGGAACTCAGCTTACGACAACTTTGTACCTTCTATATAAACAGTACTACAACCTATCTTGTGTAATAAAGCCTTTAAATACAATAAAATAAACGAAACAAAGAAAAGGGGGGGACATGAGGATACGTTGGAGCCCCACAAAACGCTCCCTAGAGTGCTACATAGTCTCTTCTTCGAGGCGCAGGGTCCCTACAACCATAACCAGAGGTGTTAACCCACCCCCCCATCTCCCTCCCTTTTATTGTTTTTCATTAATTTACTCGCATTATCTGGAAAAGTTACCTTCCCATTCCCATATAAATAAAGCTATTCCCTTGAACAATATATTAAAAAAAATTCTCCCAGTTACACCACAATTGCTTAGAAATAAAGACCGATGAAACGTTGGAAAAACTGGACTGAGCGAGGCTAGAAAATAGGGAAGGAGACGAAAGAGGGGCATAAAATGCCAGGAAATGTGACAGAGTGGAAAATAATGGGTAATGTTCACACTGAACACACAACAGAACAAAATAACTTAGCCTGAACTTCTAGAAACACAGACGATGGACGTAATAAACATTTCCTATTTATCATCACAAACACAAACACCCACACCCACACCACACACACACACACAGCACACACACACACCAGCCAACCGCAGGATGCCAGTTGATTGACGTGTTGAGGGCGGGACCAAAAGAGCCAGAGCTCAACCACCGCAAGCATAATAGGTGAGTACAGGGAGCTGGAGCTCAACCGGGGGCACATAGCTATAAAGTCCAACACACAAGGGACACATCCTACTACCATTAAAAGCTACACCAACACACACAGACACCAGACACACCACACACACAGCTACACACACACACACATCACACACAACACACACACCACACACACTCACACACACTCATACCAAAAATATACACAAAAACAAGAAACATGACTTTCTCCCCCACGCGTGTAACTAAGGTGTTTGTGTGGGACGTGTGGGTGTGCAGGGAGAGATAACGTGATATGTTGCGTCACACACATCGGGGGGAAGGGCAGAAGACACAGGAGAAATAGAATGGAGAGAGGCGGACAACAGGCAAAATGAGATAGCCACAAGGAAAAACAGATGACGCAAAGAAGGGTGGGATAAGAGAGAGTATGAGAGGCGAGACGAGAGCGGAGAGAGGGAAGACTAATGAGAGAGAGAGAGAAGAGATAGCGAGGGGCTGCTGAGAGGGAGGGAGAAAAGTGGAACATGGGGGGAGTGAGAAGATGAGAGGAGGAGAGAGAGAGGATGAGAGAGGAGAGAGGAGAGAGGAGAGCAGAGAGCATTTTATAAGTCTTCGTGTAAAACAATGTCTATACGCCTAACCTCAAGGTACTTTCTCGTGACTGCCCACCATCACACTCACACTCGAGTAGTAGCACAAGAGACTCTGGGAGCATTAAGGAATACCCTCACGGACAGGACCACAGAGGCGGGCCAGTGAAAGAAGGACGGTCAGAGTAAGCTATTGGTCACAAAAGAAAACCAGAAGACGGCTATATTAGACCTATCCTTTTACATACATGTTTAAAGCCCTGATATATCATGTTCGCAGCGGATGATGGCTATCTTGATAAGGAAGAGGTCAAACACGGACTTTATGCTCTGGGGCCCAGCTTATACGAATGATCCAGTTACGCAAGCACTTACGAGCCTGTACCTCTTTTCCTCCATCTTTGGCGGCTTTGTTTCACATTTATAAACAGTGTATGAGCTCCGAAGCACCAGGACGGCTGTTGATAACAATGACAACAGTTGACTGGCAAGTTTCATGCTTGAAACTGTTTAATAAATGTAACCACCGTCGTCAAAGGATTAATGAAAGATATACACGTTCGGTAAGTACTTGGCTAACTGTGCTTCGTGCATCTGGCCCCTGGTCCTTCTGTGGTGGGTGACGCTGTAAATCCATTAAACCCAGCGATATAAGGCACGGTTTGACATGCCCCTAAGCATGTCCTCCCCCCCCGACCCGCTCTCACGGTCTGAAATACGTCAAATCTGAAGTGGTTTTGCCGAACTAGAAGCGAGAGGCGGGAACCAAAGAGCCAGAAGCTCAACCCCCGCTAGCACAACCTAGATGAGACAACAAGGAGAGTACGTTAAAATGAGGATGTTTATAAGGTACAAATCCCACCATTTTTAACGGTTCGGACAGATGGGCATCAGAATTGCTAATGTATTTCTCTTATGTGTTCCGTCCTGTATTAATACAAGCAGGGATTACAAGCTGCTATACAAGCAGGGTTTACAAGTTGCTATAAGAAGAGTTTACAAGTTGCTATACAAGCAGGGATACAAGTTGCTATACAAGCCGGGTTTACAAGTTGCTATACAAGAAGAGTTTACAAGTTGCTATACAAGCAGGGATTTACAAGCTGCATATACAAGCAGGTTTACAAGTTGCTATACAAGAAGAGTTTACAAGGGGCTATACAAGCAGGGATTACAAGTTGCTACACAAGCAGGGACTACAAGTTGCTATACAAGTAGGGCTACAGCTGCTATACAAACAAGGATTACAAGCTGCTATACAAGCAGGAATTACAAGCTGCTACACAAGCAAGGGGACTACAAGTTGCTATACAAGTAGGGATTACAAGCTGCTATACAAGCAGGGTTTACAAGCTGCTATACAAGCAGGGGCTACAAGCTGCTATACAAGCAGGGTTTACAAGCTGCTATACAAGCAGGAAATACAAGCTGCTATACAAGCAGGGATTACAAGCTGCTATACAAGCAGGGTTTACAAGCTGCTATACAAGCAGGGTTTACAAGCTGCTATACAAGCAGGGTTTACAAGTTGCTATACAAGCAGAGGGACTACAAGTTGCTATACTAGCATGATTTACCAGTTGCTATACAAGCAGGGTTTACAAGCTGCTATACAACGCAGGGACTACAAGTTGCTATAAAACAGGATTACAAGCTTCTATACAAGCAGGGATTACAAGCTTCCTATACAAGCAGGGATTACAAGCTGCTATACAAGCAGGGATTACAAGCTGCTATACAAGCAGGAAATACAAGCTGCTATACAAGCAGGAATTACAAGTTGCTATACAAGCAGGGATTACAAGTTGCTATACAAGCAGGGATTACAAGTTGCTATACAAGCAGGATTACAAGCTGCTATACAAGCAGGGATTACAAGCGCTACACAAGCAGGGACTACAAGCTGCTACACAAGCAGGAATTACAAGCTGCTACACACGCAGGAACTACAAGCTGCTACACAAGCAGGAATTACAAGCTGCTACACAAGCAGGAACTACAAGCTGCTATACAAGCAGGAATTACAAGCTGCTACACAAGCAGGAACTACAAGCTGCTACACAAGCAGGAATTACAAGCTGCTACACAAGCAGGAACTACAAGCTGCTACACAAGCAGGAATTACAAGCTGCTACACAAGCAGGAACTACAAGCTGCTACACAAGCAGGAATTACAAGCTGCTACACAAAGCAGGAACTACAAGCTGCTACACAAGCAGGAACTACAAGCTGCTACACAAGCAGGGACTACAAGCTGCTACACAAGCAGGAACTACAAGCTGCTACACAGCAGGAACTACAAGCTGCTATACAAGCAGGGACTACAAGCTGCTACACAAGCAGGAACTACAAGTGCTACACACAAGCAGGAACTACCAGCTGCTACACAAGCAGGGACTACAAGCTGCTATACAAGCAGGAATTACAAGCTGCTATACAAGCAGGAACTACAAGCTGCTACACAAGCAGGAACTACAAGCTGCTACACAAGCAGGAACCTACAAGCTGCTACACAAGCAGGAACTACAAGCTGCTACACAAGCAGGAACTACAAGCTGCTACACAAGCAGGAACCTACAAGGCTACACAAGCAGGAACTACAAGCTGCTATACAAACATAGACTACTGCAAGTAGACATGAATAAAACCCTGTAAGACCACGCACAATCACGATAGACAGGTGAAGGACTTGAGCCCCCCTACAACAAGCTAAATAACCCCCTCTCCCCCCCATATAATACAAACATACAACCCACTACACTATTCAAACACTCCAAACAATAATACATTGGAAGCTTCTCAATGATGATGATAACGATTATGATGATACAGCAAAAAAAAACAAAAATGCCTTTTTACTGAAGGCAGTTTGAGTGTGCTGCCACAAACTAAATATTAACTCTTGGAATATTTAACACACAAAAGTTTAAAAATTCCAAAAGTCTCTATTTAGTGTGTAATACTTTTCCCCCCACACTATTGTGGCTTGTTATTGACGACTTACCCTTGTCTGTGTATATATATATTGTGTATTCAGGCTTTTTTTTTAGATTTTTTTGCATTAATTTCATACACTTCAGGTGCGAATGTGTATGTCTATGATATTTTGTCGTGAATGTGTGTGTGTGTGTGTGTGTGTGTGTGGTGTGTGTGTGTGGTGTTGTGTGTGTGTGTGTGTGTGTGTGTTCACCTAATTGTATTTTGCGGGGGTTGAGGTATGCTCTTTCGGTCCGCCTCTCACTTGTCAATTCAACTGTTTGCAAACTACTTTTTTTCCACACCACACACACACACACACACACCAGGAAGTAGCCCGTGAAAGCCTGAATAATCCCAGGTACCTATTTACTGCTAGCTAACCGGGGCATTCAGAGTGAAAGAAACTTTGCCCATATGTATCTGCCTGGTGCGGGAATCGAACCCGCGTCACAGAATTACGAGACATGCGCGCTATCCACCAGGCTACCAGGTCCCTGACTGCGTGTGTGTGTGTGTGTGTGTGTGTGTGTGTGGTGTGTGTGTGTGTGTGTGTGGGTGTGTGGTGTGTGTGCGGGGTGTGTGTGTGTGTGGTGTGTGTGTGTGTGTGTGTGTGTGTGTGTGTGTGTGTGTGTGTAGAGGCGTCAGAACAGCTGAGAGCTGACAGACAGAAAGGTTAGCCATTAATCTTCCGGCCAGCCAGGTACACTATCTCTCTCTCTAATATATCTGTAGCTTTATTGTAAACCTGTAGGATATCTAAAAAACAATTTAGCGTAAAAATGGATTCCTTTACAGTTTCTATATATTTTTATATTGATAAATATAAATAGATTCTTATATTTAATTTATAAATATTCTACATAGATTCATTTATATTTATATTTATTATAAGTTAATTCGTACATTAACTTGGTCATTCACGAAACATGTTCTGAAACTGTACCGAGGAGGAACAATCTGAAAATCACCCCTTCCGCTCCTATCTCCCCTTCTCCCACCCACCACTGCACCGTTCCCCACTCCCAAACGGCTTCGTCGTTACCTGCCGTTGCAGCCAATCAACGGGAGGCCGCTAATGGTACAATCACTTGTTACTTTGTTTACCCTCGTGTAAGCTTAAACACAAGTTTATCTCCAGTTGGTCCAGTGCCAGTACACACCACACAACACATTATATATATACATATATATGTGGCCTTGTACGCACACTCAACCACACACCCAACATAACCCATGCCAGTAAAGGTTATGATAGACCTGCCTGCCTCCGTAGGGAGGGAACTATCAGGGGGGGGAAAGCGCCAAGCCATTATGACTATATAGCACTGGGTAAGGGGTCAGGATAAGGATTTGGATGGGAAGGAAGGAAAGGAATGGTCCCCAACCCCTTGTGTGGACGGTCGGGGATTGAACCCAGACCTGCATGAAGCGAGACCGTCGCTTTTTGTTGTTGTCAGTTCTGACAAGATGTTCCCGCGTGAATGTTTGGGAACATCTTGAACCCGGTTCGAGTCCCCCTGCTAACTGTCATTTTTAAAGCTTGTTGAATTTATGTTGAAATGTCACCATAATTGCGTTTTGAAGATATGTACAATGGTGTGTGTGTGTGTACTACCTGTGTCTGCAGAATCGAGCTATAGCTCTTGGACCCCGCCTTCTAACCAATCTATTTTTTCGTTCTTCTATCTACTACATATATTTCTCTCTAACACACGCAATGTGTATGTGTGTGAATAGTTGTGAATGTGTGTAATGTGTGTGTGTGTGTGTGGTGTGTGTGTGTGTGTGTGTGTGTGTGTGTGTGTGTGTGTGTGTGAGTGTGTGTGTGGTGTGTTGTGTGTGGTGTGTGTGTGTGTGTGTGTGTGTGTGTGTGTGTGTGGGTGATGTGTGTTATGTTGTGTGGTGTGTGTGTATGGTGTTGTGTGTGTGTTTGTGGTGTGTGTGTGTGTGTGTGTGTGTGTGTGTGTGTGATTCCGTATTTGCGTATGCAATTTGCATATTCCTCTCTGATCCCACTTAATTCAGTTGAAAACACAACAGGTGTCCGGCTGGAAACAGGGAGGCTGGCCATTATACAATGGCTATATATCAAAAGGGTAAACATACAGACAATAAATGATGGTAAATACACAAAAAAAGATGTGCGGTGTGTTTACAAACTCGAAATAATGTGCACAATTTCCTTACCTTTGGAAAAAAAAATATATTTTACATTTACGCTCTAAAAATTATTGGCAAATTTACAAAAAAATTACAAACATGTTTTTGTACTCACGAGTGGTGCATGTAAATTTGTCTCCCTCCGCTGCAAAGGAACGAGAAAAAACAAACACAGGAGTAAAGAAACAATTTATTTGTCTTTGACAAACAAACGAAGACTTTTTACTGTAGCTCAGGTGACCGTTTCTTGTCATGTGTATTTTCAGAACTTTTAAGTCTAAGTTTAAAATGTTAAGGACGACTATATCAGTATCTCGACTCACCGACATCAACAGCTCTCTCAGATCACCTGTTATTAGTACCCTGAAGTTCGTTAGTACCACCTGGATAGTTTAGTTAGTACCACCTGGATAGATCATGCCATTTCTACACACAATCTTCACGACCAAAGATCACATTCACTGCAAAAGATCGACCACTTACGGGCTATTCATGCCGTGCCACCTCTTGGGTGGCTTAATCTTCATCACTATCAAACAATCTACACACAATCAAATCTTCAGTATAGGGGTCGTGACTAGCAAAACCGAAATATTCTACAGATAGAGCGATAACATGACTTTGACAATGACTCAACAAGAGGATCGACTGGGAAAAAATCAATGTAGACCTTGCAAACATTCAATGGGAGACGGTCTTAAGCGACAAAACTCCCACACAGGGAATAGCTCAACTGACAGCTAAAGCATTCAAGATCTGCAGGCGAGGAGTCACAAAACGTGGCTGAAATATGTGACCAAACACACACTAGAAAGTAAAGGGACGACGACGTTTCGGTCCGTCCTGGACCATTCTTAAGTCGATTGTCTCACAATCGACTTGAGAATGGTCCAGGTCGGACCGAAACGTCGTCGTCCCTTCACTTGAAGGTGGTGAGGTTGTGAGATCGATTGTCTCACAATCGACTTGAGAATGGTCCATGACGGACCGAAACGTCGTCGTCCCTTCACTTTCTAGTGTGTAGTTTGGTCAACATTCAAGATCTGTTTGAAGCATGTGCCTAAGAGGAGGGTCAGGAAGAAGATCACTCTAGAAAGGAAACGCAGACGACTGTACAGGAGAAGGAAAGAAAATCACGAAAATACTTAAGCAAACACGACTATCACAAGAAAAGAAAATAAACCTAAACAGGGAGATGGAAGAAATAGAACAGACGCTGAAGCGATGATACGAGTCTGTGGAAATGGAACTGGAACAGAAAGCTATACAAGAGATAAAGAAAAATCCTAAATATTTGTACACATACGCATAATAAAAAACCTTTAAAAAAGGTTTGGTCCATTACTTACAACTGAAGGTTCGTACACAGAAGACAACAAAGAAATTAGTGAAATTCTAAAAGGCCAGTATGAGGCTATGTTTAGCACCCCAATAAACAACATGAAAGTTGATGATCCAGACAGCTTCTTTTTCTTTATGAACGACATCCAAGCTCCAGATAATATAACCGATATATTAATATGAACTCGGAAGACATTGAAAGATAAACTGACAACATGCACTCAGCTCCTGGTCCTGAGTCATGGATTCAATATTCATAAAGAAGTGTAAAGTACCAGCAGCGCGAGCGCTCAGTGTAATATGGAGAAAGAGCTGGATACAGGGGAGATACCAGCAGCACTTAAATCAGCAGATATAGCTCCTCTGCACAAGGGGGGTAGTAAACCTTATAGACCAGTTGCACTTTCACACATAATAAAAGTTTTTGAAAGAGTGATTAGGAATTCAATTTCCAGTTTTATGGAAAATAATGAACTTCACAACCCAGGACAACATGGATTTAGAGCGGGAAGATCCTGTCTGTCACAATTACTAAACCACTATGACAGAATTACAGAAGCCTTAGAGGAAAAGCAAAATGCAGATGTTGTATTCACAGGTTTTGTAAAGACATTCGACAAATGTGACTATGGAGTGATAGCCCATAAAACGAGATCAATAGGAATAACGGGTAAAGTTGGAGTTTCAACTTTCTGTCAAACAGAATGCAGAAAGTGACAGTCAATCAATTAAGATCAAGCCCTAGTGCAGTGAAAAGCTCTGACCCCAGGGCACAGTCCTTGCACCACTGCTATTTCTCATTCTTATCTCTGATATAGACAAAAATACTAGTCACAGCTTCGTCATCCTTTGTAGATTATACATAAAACAGCAAGAAAATTGCCACTGTAGAAGACACCGAAAAACTACAGGCCGATGTAAATATTCGACCGGGCAACTGAAACTAAACATGATGTTAACGGTGATAAGTTCTAGGTACTGAGGTATGGTTTAAACGAGAAATTTAACGAAACATAGGGAAAAGGACACAATCAGACCTACTCTTAGAAGGAAAGCAACATGTAAAAGATCTGGGAATTATGATGTCTGACGATCTGATATTTAGTGAACATAACCGAACAAATATAGCGGCGGTCAGGAAAATGATATGGGATTGTGAGGACGTTCAAATTCAGGGACCCCATAGCAATATTTATATTACTGGTGCTGTCCTGTCTTGAGTATGCTCGGTACTCACTTCCCCTTCAGAGCAGGAGAAATCTCCGAATTAGATGGAATACAGAAAATATATACAGCACAGATAGAAACGTTTAAACATTGGAATTACTGGGACCGTCTCATAGCTCTCAAAAAGTACTCTCTGGAAAGGAGACGAGAAAGATATTAAATTATATATACATGGAAGATACTGGAGGGGCCATGTCCCAAATTTGCCCACAGTAGAATAACAACATACTGGAACGAAAGATAAGATACGGAAGGAAATGCAGAATAGAACCAGTGAGGAGAAGAGGTGCCATAGACACAATTAGAGAGCACTGTCTTTAACATCAGAGGTCACGGCTGTCAACACCCTCCCAGCAAGCTTTATAAATATTGCCGGAACGAAGGTGGAGGCATTCAAGAGCCACTTGGACAAGTTCTTGCAAGAAGTGCCGGACCAACCAAGCTGTAGTGAATATGTAGGCCTGCGCGCCGCTCCAAGCAACAACCTATTGGACCAAGTTATCACAAGCCGAGCCTGGCCTCAGGCCGGACTCGGGGGGTAGAAGAACACCCCTCACACTCTCCAAGTATAGCAGAAGTACTTCACACCAAACACACACACACACTCATCCAGCTATCAACAGCCAGTTCATCTTCCCTTCAGCATGACCAAGGTAAAGAGAACTGCCAGTTGATGATTCACTCATCATCACAGCTGACTGATAGTGATGCAAGACCCAAGCCCGAATAACCTGTTCTCCTGACAAGGGTAACTGCCACTCCTCTCAGCAAATTGGCAAAGACTTTCTGAAGCAGTATTCTCGAGTCACTTGTCGTACCTCTGCGTGCGACAATGGTAAACTGAATGTAGCAAAATGATTCAGGCACACTATAAGTATACATTAACTTTGAAGAGTTAATTTTTCATCTCCAATTTCAAGAACATACGAAATACAGAAGATTAGTGCTAAAACTACCGATTTAACTTTTTCAGTTATATTCATTAACATATTTCTGCATATATATATATATATATATATATATATATATAT
>WNGS01000337.1:10371877-10395210 GCA_020271785.1 Procambarus virginalis | reverse complement strand
GCATTGTTCCATCGCTAAAAGCAGTCGTTAAGACGGTAGCTGATGAATTGTTCAGGCTCTTGTTCTCGTTCATGGTACACATCAACAGGTACCACGGTACACGAGATAAAGGTACAGCCCCGGGGGACACAACGCTTTGCCTTCATCCGGACAGAAATACTCAACATGGGTCTGGCATCACCGACGCTGGACCAGTCGACACCGTTGAGGACGGCAGTGGATCTCAACTCCTGTTCAGCAATGAATACGGCTCTAACAGGGGTTGTTCGTCCCGTGCCGTTCAGGCTGAATTTGAAGAGGTTACCTTGAGGTGTTTCGGGGCTTAGGGTCTCCTCGGCCCGGTCGACGACCAGGCCTCCAACCTGATGTTACTTCACCACAGTCCCTGGCGCTGGGGACCGTTTGAGTTCGATGTATGAGCATCTTCGTCTCTGATAGGTTTATTCCAGGCAGTGTTGGCAGTATCAACTCACAAAACTCAACCTTGATTACTGTGTTAGCCAAACTCATATGACAGGCAGCCAATGAACGACCGACTTTGAAGGTATCGTGAAGCACTCCGGCTGAGGCAACCCAAGAGGCTGAAAATGTATTTAGATGTTCGTCCATTTCCTCCACACCTCAAGAAATCTCCAAGGAGAGGCACTTTTCACTTAAAGAGTTGACTAGACCACACACTAGAAGGTGAAGGGACGACGACGTTTCGGTCAGTCCTGGACCATTCTCAAGTCGATTGAGAATGGTCCAGAACGGACCGAAACGTCGTCGTCCCTTTACCTTCTAGTGTGTGGTCTGGTCAACATACTTCAGCCACGTTATTGTGACTCATCGCCTGCGCTTAAACAGTGCCACAAGTGCTTCCAATACACCCACTACACCAGTAAGTGGACACTTGAAGGCGGTATATGGAACATATATGCCCATGACCACCACTTCCGGACAGCAGGGCACCCAACAATCGCTGCGTGTTGTGTGACGAAGCCCACATGGCCATCTCCCCCAAGTGTCCTCACAGACAGGCTCAAATGAAGAAAATGTCTGCGGCCAGACAAGTATCCGCAACGACCCGGCCGACAACTGGATCGACAGCCTCCTTTAGCATGCAAGCTGCCGCATTTCCCAGCGCTGCCCCGACAAGTATAGTGCTTCCACACCTCGGCCCAGTGCTTGGAGAGGTAATGCTCAGCCGCCAGCCACTGGTGCATGCGCCGTCCATCAGTGGAAATAGCAATGTTCCCGCACTATTTACTGCACTTCGCAGACACTATTGCCGGGCTCCGACAACACCTTGTTTGTATAAATAATCAACACTGTTAGTAGGCAACGGATTGCCACCTATTATGGTATCAACGGATGTACTCACTGTTCCAGCAACACAACCTGCAGTACCTCCTGGTCCTACAACCGTCGACAGCACCTCCTGTAACACCAGACCCAACACCACCTGGCCCCTGCAACTCCTACCACTGCAACCCTTGATCCTGCAATGCAACCTCCAGTGCCTGCAAGACCAGAAACTCCAACCGAAATTTTCTCCCGCAATCTCAACGTAAAGTGCCCCATGCATGGATGCCATACCATAGATCACCGGTAGAGTAAGTCTTACGGAAACTTGTCATCAGAGAGAAGATTACACTGGTCGAGAAACTTTTCGTTACGGACGAATTCCAACAGTTTGTGGCAATACAAATGAGAGTAACTGGACGATAGTTTAAGGGGGGAGAAAATCACTTTTCTTCAGGACAGGTTGAACAAGAACATGTTTAAAACATGAGGGGGGTGAAATGTAATGATAATGATGAAACAGGGCAGGTCATACACTCATACGCCCAGTGGCAGAGTCCCTTATTTCGCCATGTGGAAAATAGTGCTTTGTTATTGCTTAACCCTTTGCCTGCTACATACTCCAATTGGCGAATAAGAAGCACACTAGGTTCCATAAGGTACCTAGTGTGGCACTTATGGCATCTATAAGTGGTTATGGCACCACTTATGGCACCGGGGTACAAGGAACTTGACCTCGTTCCCGATAAGGCAAGCACTGGCAGGGAAGCACACACACCTCTGTGAGTGAGAGAGGGCTGAGGGCTGGAGCTGAAGGGTGCCAGGGGCGATTACCTCCTGTAGAGGGCCACAGTTGCCGCCCAGGGCAGTGCCACCCAGAGGGCCAGGCACCAGCTAGCCACCAGCTGAAAGAGGCAGGGAGAGGTGGGACGGGAAGCTGGGCAGAGGGTAGTGAAGTGGGAGGGAGAGGATGGAAAAGAGTAATAGGAGATGGAAAAGAATTATCAAAAGTGTTGAACTAATAGGAAACAGAAGAGAACGAGAGCACGAAGCAAAAAACGGAATAAAAAATATAAATAAGNGTGTTCGGGGCACTGTGATGGAGGAGTAGGTAAGAGCACACATTAGCATGCGACCGCCTCGAGCGACCCTCCTCTCCTTGCCTCCTTCATGTCTCGGAGATGGACGCGCCTCCCAGGCCTCGCGTATGGAGGACTTAGTTGAAATTCCATATGCAAATAGTTTCCGTACGACGAGGTTTTCTTTTGAATTTTTAATGTGGGAAGTTGTGTGTAAACAAAGTGGCATGGCTCGGTGTGTGGGTGTGTGTGTGTGTGTGTGGTGTGTGTGTGTGTGTGTGTGTGTGTCTTTCACTTAGTTGTATTCACTTAGTTGTATTTTACGGGGGTTGAGCTTTGCTCTTTAGGCCCGCCTCTCAACTGTCAATCAACTGTTTACTAACTACTTTTTTGTTTTTTTTCCCAACCACACACACACACACCCCAGGAGCAGCCCGTGACAGCTGACTAACTCCGGTACCTATTTACTGCTAGGTAACAGGGGCATTCAGGGTGAAGAAACTTTGCCCATTTGTTTCTGCCGGGTGCGGGAATCGAACCGCGCCACAGAATTACGAATCCTGCACGCTATCCACCAGGCTACCTGGCCCCGGCCAGGTAGTGTGTGTTGTGGTGTGTTGTGTGTGTGTGTGTGTGTGTGTGTGTGTGTGTACTCACCTAGATTTCTTGCAGGGTCGAGCTAGGCTCCAAGTCCTGTCTAGATAACGTTCTTAGATTGATGCAATGACTCATTTATCTTGTTTTTTTTCATATATACATTTAAAACTTTGAAATGAATTAAGTTCATCTTCTCCGTCTAACATGTTCCATACATTGACAGCTCTGACACTGAAAAAGTTCCTTCTGACGTCTCTGTGACTCATTTTCGTCTTTTTCCATCTGTGACCCTTCGTTCTGCTGTTCCTAGCTTTGAACATGCTGCTTTGTCTACCTATCAATTTCCCTTAGAATTGAATATGTTTGTTATCATATCCCACCTCTCTCTCCTTTCTGAGTGTGGTAAAGTCCAGTTCTCTCAGTCTTTCTTCATAGGTCAAGTCCTTCACTCAGGAGTAAGTCTTGTTGCATATATCTGAACTTGTACTAGTTTTTCCTTTACTTTTTCAGGTAAGGGTTCCATACTAGGGAAGATCAGATCCGGCATCAGATTTCGGGTTATATGCACTCCCGGATCTTTCTCCTTTTCTGATTGAAGAATCTGTCTCTCCTTCATTCTATACTGCTGCACATCCTTTGCACTCCTGTTCCAATCCTCATAACTTTGCATTTGGCTGGGTTAAACTCTAGCATCCGTTTTTCAGATCACTTCTGGAGTGTCCAAATCCGTTTGCAATGCCTCACAATCTATCTCTGTCCTGACTCTTCTCATCAGTTTTGCACCATCTGAATCATTGATATGAGGAGAGCCAATTTCCTCTGTCAGATCGTTGACAGCTCAGTCTCTTTGCGTGTGTGTGTGTGTGTGTGTGTGTGTGTGTGTGTGGTGTGTGTGTGTGTGTGTGTGTGTGTGTATGTGTGTGTGTGTGTTTGCAACCATACATTAGTTCTTTGCCGGCTTCAAATCCTACTCGAAATAGCATCCTTCCACAACTAACAATTTTACATTACTCGTATTCTCACCCAGCAAGCTTCGAGTATCATATTTTATTACAAAGGAAATAATCATAATGAATACCAACTTTAATCATTGATAAATGTGGATGACTTTCAGTTTTGCAATTAATGGACATACATGCATACATATATTCATAACTACCAACATAACCACATATTACATTTCTGCAGATATGTATACACATCCCCCCCCCCTCTCACTATTTTCATAAAGGAGTCAGAAAGATGCTATGGTAGAGTTCCAAATAATGATTTGATTATGCACGACATGGAAATAAATGTTAGAAGCAGGTGACACAAAGCAAGGTCCCTCAGGCAGGGTCCCCACGAAGCATTTCCAGGTGCTAGAAGAATGTAAAGAAGAGCTGAGTGAACCTCCCTCTCTTGTCTTACATAAGTATTAATTTAAGTGGCAGTCATATGTGCAACCCCCCCCCCCCCCCCGGCAAATAACAGAAGGGCAAGACAAGATCTTGCACATGCAAGACAAGACAAGATCTTGCACGTGCAAGAGCTATAGACAGAGGCTGACAGCATACTCAGAGACATGGATGAAATAGATGTGACAGAGTAGTTGGTTGTTCAGCTACAACCATAGGTTGTATGTTGTAGTTTCAACTACAACCGAGAAGACATACATGGGAGCTGATCACTCAAGGAAGTGATCAGCTCCTATGCTAACAACCAGTTATTCGGAGTAGTTAACAAGCGCAACAGCTAACTATATACTTTAACAAGTTTAATGTGAGATACGACAAGAAAACCCTGAGGAATCAGGCGTCCTTGCAATAGACTATTCACATCTAGATTGGCGGGAGACCAGGAGCTGAAACTCGGTCATAAACACTCTGACAGATGAGAAGGACTGGGTAGGGACGATTCGCACACGTACGTACACGCCAACACACACAAAGTTCCAGGCAGAAGGGTTATTGCGGTAGTGTGTCTAGACTTGTCAGTGAGCCTGCTGCTGTCTCTCCTCAACCACCTCCTTGTTACCATGTGAAGCAGAGAGGGGAGATGTTGGGGGAGGAAGGGTGTTGGGGGAGGGGGAGGTGGTGTTGGGGGAGGGGTAGGTGGTGGGGGAGGGGGAGATGGTGGTAGGGGAGGTGAGGGAGGGGGGAGGTGAAGGGAAAGAACTCTGGAGGTGATGAAAGGGTTTTAATGTCATTTCATGAGTTTAATTTCTGCCACAGACGTGGTTGTCCACAATGGCATGATCAACTTGCAATGGAGGTGTTAGTCACTCACAGACAAGTGACGTGCACCCAGAACACCACGTTGCTTCCATACAGTCTCGCCTCTCCCGTCTGGCTCCTATCCACAGACAGACAGACAGACTTTCCATTTTACAGATATAGATTAAGAAAGCTTTTAGAAATCTCCAACTTTTCTTCTCCAGCAGTAGACACCAAGATAAACTAACCGCTTATGGGAAATGATTTCCCCCAGACTGTGATATCCGGATGGATCGACTTGAGAATGGTCCAGGACGGACCGAAACGTCGTCGCTCCTTCACCTTCTAGTGTGTGGTCTGGTCAACAGGATGAATTCCTACCCCCTCCCCCCATCCCCATCACTATAATACCAATATGGATACCTGAGGACATGTCTGCCTTCCGTTGTTATATCCACACAGATACCCACCTCCTTACCATAATACCCTCATGGATACCCACACTCCTAACATGACTCCCTCACCGATACCTACCCTCCTCTTTCTCCGATCTGTTTCCCAAGTTGCTTTCATAAATAAATCTTTCTGCCGAGGCTCCCATTTTAGGGTCCGGGGGTGTGTGTGGAGCGCCTCCGCGAGCCTTTTGTCACTACAGGCCGAAGTCTGAGTACCCCCCGCACGAGAAGCTCCAAGAGTGTTACCGTGTTCTTAACCTTATGTCCAGAGGGGGTAAAGGCGGCTCTAGTTTGAGATCAACTCTCCTGTTTACTTTCATGTGCTGTGAATTTTTTTTTCCGTTATTCCTATTACTCTAATATCATACGATTGGGAAGAAGGGGGGAGGGGGGAATTTAGAGTTGATTTATAGGTGTGTGTGTGTTATTTTAGGGCACGTTCAGAATGAGAAGTATTTTAGGGGTTGGAAAGATGCAAAGACCCGCTGGAAATACAGAAGGTAACGCCTTTGCGTGTGATGTACGGCCAGGTAGGGTTCCACCTCACCCACACACGCACGTGTGTAAACTTATATGGCAGAGCGATTTGTAGCGCCCATACAGTTCACGCCAGTGTGTGAGGTGGACGGGAGACAGAGTGTACGCCCAGGTAGAAGTTATGGCTACGCCCTGAGCTACGCTAAGATATGGTCAGTGTAAGATACGAGCAGCGTAAGGTAGAGCGGCGTAAAGGATGGGGGACGTAAGGTATAGGAGGAGCCCAGGTTTACCCTGAAGCAGTAGATGAAGAGACTGGGTTTACCCTGAAGCAGTAGATGGAGAGACTGGGTTTACCCTGAAGCAGTAGATGAAGAGACTGGGTTTACCCTGAAGCAGTAGACGAAGAGACTGAGTTTACCCTGAAGCAGTAGATGAAGAGACTGGGTTTACCCTGAAGCAGTTTTTTTTTTTTATTTATTGTTTTCTACCACAGACGTGGCCACACATTAACAATGCTAACCAGCATATATACATTTTCTTCTGTCCTCCATGGACAGGGTTAGAGATGTGTTAAACATATATTTGAAGGGTTTATTGAACAATCAACCACTGAACTGAAACAGTAGACGAAGAGACTGGGTTTACCATGAAGCAGTAGACGAAGAGACTGGGTTTACCCTGAAGCAGTAGACCAACAAGACCCCGGGTTTACCCTGAAGCAGTAGACCAAAAAGACCCCGGGTTTACCCTGAAGCAGTAGACCAACAAAACCCCGGGTTTACCCTGAAGCAGTAGACCAACAAGACCCCGGGTTTACCCTGAAGCAGTAGACCAAGGGGGTGAGGATCCCAGTCAGATCTGCAAGGCAGCTTTGTCTGTGTATCTCTGTGTACAGCTCGTGTGATTCCGTATAATTAACAGACAGACATTGTCTCCGCTCCCTGCCAGAGGAAGTGCAGCTCGGCCCGCTGCAATTTCTTCCTTTGATGCACTTGCAACGCAAAAAAAAATGTCTTCTGGGGAAGGTAGTGGGTGGAGTGGGGGAGGGATGAGGGGGAGAAGAGGGGGCGGAAAAGGTAAAATGTTGGGGGTGGGGGAGATTGTAGATTGTGGCCAGAATAAGGTAGGGATGGGTACGTAGAAGATTGTGATGATGTAGGTAGGAAAAGATTGTGGTGATGGACTGTTAAAGTACCTCACTTTAAGTGTGTCTCTCTCTCTCTCTCTCTCTCTCTCTCTCTCTCTCTCTCTCTCTCTCTCTCTCTCTCTCTCTCTCTCTCTCTCTCTCTCTCTCTCTCTCTCTCTTCTCTCTCTCTCCTCCATACATTCCTTCTCTCGTTCACACAAACGTTCCTCCAGGCGACAGTCTCAGACTCACTCTCACCCTGAAGTGAACTAACTTCTAACAAACTCTCCCTCCTGAACTCTCCCACAAAGCACTTCTAGTACGCAACCAAAGGAATTCAACTTCCAGTACCTCTATTTCTCTGTTTTGTTAGTACTCAAACACCTGTGGTTCCCTTCCAGTACTCTCCCCAATACTATTGACGGAGTGGTTAACCTACACTTCCAGTCCTTGAAATAGGTAAGCATCACCTGTTGGGAGACTGAGTCTATTTAGAATGAAATCAGAATATATAGAATCAAACTCAGAATCATACTCATATAGACTCAGGATTGACTCTCTGGGATATAACTCCCTAACACAGCTATTAAGATATCAGCAACTTCTTTTTGTTTTTGTTGTTTTTGTTCCAGAAGCTTCTATCTCTTGCTAGCACCTTGAGTCTCCAACCAAAACTTCCTCTCTCTTCTTCTCTTCTTTCATGCCTCTTTTATCTCCTTTAATTGGCTTGCTTGTACTTAATACATGTACCTCTTGCCAGCGCCTTGCGTCTCATTCCAGCATCTTGTAAAGCTACCATTTACATCCTTCCAGCATCTTCAACATCCTTACTTTGCTGATCTGCCGATGGATGCTAATACTTCCAGCATCTTGCATCCCCTTCCTTCCTTCTTCCACCACCTCTGTTCTTTGAACTTTGTCCACACCCCTTCCAGTATTGTCCACACCCCTTCCAGTATTGTCCACACCCCTTCCAGCATTGTCCACACCCCTTCCAGCATTGTCCACACCCCTTCCAGCATTGTCCACACCCCTTCCAGTATTGTCCACACCCCTTCCACCATTGTCCACACCCCTTCCAGCATTGTCCACACCCCTTCCAGTATTGTCCACACCCCTTCCAGCATTGTCCACACCCTTCCAGTATTGTCCACACCCCTTCCAGCATTGTCCACACCCCTTCCAGCATTGTCCACACCCCTTCCACCATTGTCCACACCCCTTCCAGCATTGTCCACACCCCTTCCAGCATTGTCCACACCCCTTCCAGTATTGTCCACACCCCTTCCAGCATTGTCCACACCCCTTCCAGTATTGTCCACACCCCTTCCAGCATTGTCCACACCCCTTCCAGCATTGTCCACACCCCTTCCAGCATTGTCCACACCCCTTCCAGCATTGTCCACACCCCTTCCAGTAGTGTCCACACCCCTTCCATATTGTCCACACCCCTTCCAGTATTGTCCACACCCCTTCCTCCAACACTAATCCTCTGCCCCCCCCCCCTTTCCCCTGCAATTCTTCCTTCCCCAGTAGTGTTTCCTTTTTATTTCTCCAACACTGTCCCTCTCACTCCAACACAGAATCTTACCGCTTGTACCATTCCCTTTCCCTCCAACGTTCCTCCCTCCAACACTGTCCTCCCTCCAACACTGTCCTCCCTCCAACACTGCCCTTCTCCATCTCAGCAGCGGCTTAATTCCTAGTTGGTAATTGTGTTTATTTTCAAGAGCCCCAGTTGCCGGCGATCTTTTAGTGGCCACACACCTTGAGAGCGCGCCACACGCCCGGAGGGAGAGCGCGCCACCACCTTGAGAGCGCGCCACACGCCCGGAGAGAGCGCGCCACACACCTTGAGAGCGCGCCACACGCCCGGAGAGAGCGCGCCACACACCTTGAGAGCGCGCCACACGCCCGGAGAGAGCGCGCCACACACCTTGAGAGCGCGCCACACGCCCGGAGAGAGCGCGCCACACACCTTGAGAGCGCGCCACACACCCGGAGAGAGCGCGCCACACACCTTGAGAGCGCGCCACACGCCCGGAGAGAGCGCGCCACACACCTTGAGAGCGCGCCACACACCTTGAGAGCGCGCCACACGCCTTGAGAGCGCGCCACACACCTTGAGAGCGCGCCACACCTTGAGAGCGCGCTACTCGCCCGGAGAGAGCGCACCACACGCCTTGAGAGCGCGCCACACGCCCGGAGAGAGCGCGCCACACACCTTGAGAGCGCGCCACACACCTTGAGAGCGCGCCACACGCCTGAGAGCCCGCCACACACCTTGAGAGCGCGCCACACACCTTGAGAGCGCGCCACACACCTTGAGAGCGCGCCACACGCCTTGAGAGCGCGCCACACACCTTGAGAGCGCGCCACACACCTTGAGAGTGCGCCACCACCTTGAGAGCGCGCCACACGCCTTGAGAGCGCGCCACACACCTTGAGAGCGCGCCACACACCTTGAGAGCGCGCCACACGCCCTGAGAGCGCGCCACACACCCTGAGAGAGCGCGCCACACACACCTTGAGAGCGCGCCACACGCCTTGAGAGCGCGCCACACGCCCTGAGAGCGCGCCACACACCTTGAGAGCGCGCCACACACCTTGAGAGGTGCCACACACCTTGAGAGCGCGCCACACACCTTGAGAGCGCGCCACACACCTTGAGAGCGCGCCACACACCTTGAGAGCGCGCCACACACCTTGAGAGCGCGCCACACACCTTGAGAGCGCGCCATACACCTTAGAGTGCGCCACACGCCTTGAGAGCGCGCCACACACCTTGAGAGCGCGCCACACACCTTGAGAGAGTGCCACACGCCTTGAGAGTGCGCCACACACCTTGAGAGCGCGCCACACACCTTGAGAGCGCGCCACACACCTTGAGAGCGCGCCACACACCTTGAGAGCGCGCCACACGCCTTGAGAGCCCGCCACACACCTTGAGAGTGCGCCACACACCTTGAGAGCGCGCCACACACCTTGAGAGCGCGCCACACACCTTGAGAGCGCGCCACACGCCCTGAGAGCGCGCCACACACCCTGAGAGAGCGCGCCACACACCTTGAGAGTGCGCCCACACCTTGAGAGCGCGCCACACACCTTGAGAGCGCGCCACACACCTTGAGAGCGCGCCACACACTTGAGAGCGCGCCACACACCTTGAGAGCGCGCCACACGCCTTGAGAGCCCGCCACACACCTTGAGAGCGCGCCACACACCTTGAGAGCGCGCCACACACCTTGAGAGCGCGCCACCCGCCCTGAGAGCGCGCCACACACCCTGAGAGAGCGCGCCACACACCTTGAGAGCGCCACCACACGCCTTGAGAGCGCGCCACACACCCGGAGAGAGAGAGAGAGCGCGCCACACACCTTGAGAGCGCGCCACACACCTTGAGAGCGCGCCACACACCCGGAGAGAGAGAGAGAGCGCGCCACACACCTTGAGAGCGCGCCACACACACGGAGAGAGAGAGAGAGCGCGCCACACACCCGAGAGAGAGAGAGAGCGCGCCACACACCCGGAGAGAGAGAGAGAGCGCGCCACACACCTTGAGAGCGCGCCACACACCCGGAGAGAGAGAGAGAGCGCGCCACACACCTTGAGAGCGCGCCACACACCCGGAGAGAGAGAGAGAGCGCGCCACACACCTTGAGAGCGCGCCACACACCCGGAGAGAGAGAGAGAGCGCGCCACACACCTTGAGAGCGCGCCACACACCCGGAGAGAGAGAGAGAGCGCGCCACACACCCGGAGAGAGAGAGAGAGAGAGCGCGCCACACACCTTGAGAGCGCGCCACACACCTTGAGAGCGCGCCACACACCCGGAGAGAGAGAGAGCGCGCGCCACACACCTTGAGAGCGCGCCACACACCTTGAGAGCGCGCCACACACCTTGAGAGCGCGCCACACGCCCGGAGAGAGAGAGAGAGCGCGCCACACACCTTGAGAGCGCGCCACACGCCCGGAGAGAGAGAGAGAGAGCGCCACACACCTTGAGAGCGCACCACACGCCCGGAGAGAGAGAGAGAGCGCGCCACACACCTTGAGAGCGCGCCACACACCTTGAGAGCGCGCCACACACCTTGAGAGCGCGCCACACACCTTGAGAGCGCGCCACACACCTTGAGAGCGCGCCACACGCCCGGAGAGAGCGCGCCACACACCTTGAGAGCGCGCCACACGCCCGGAGAGAGAGAGAGCGCTACTCGCCTTGTTTACCCTTTTATTTCATATTTTCATTTCCGGCGGAAGTCTCTGGCGGATGCTTCAATTAGACACGAAGCTTATTTATTTTGCCTCAAGTTGTAGATAGTTAAATTTGTTGGCGGGGGGGAGTGTTTACGTTACAGGTGGCAATGTGAAGCAAATTTTGGACGGGCTGGAGACGTTTGGGAACTGGGTAGACGGTGTACTGGGTGTTTGGGTAGTTTCCAGCGCCGCCTCCGTCTTATTGGCTGGTAATTCACCTCTGTTGAACGTCGCGAAAATTATATACTGATATACACACACGCGCGTACACGAACACATACACACATACATTTAGGTTGCTTTTTCGCTTTGATTGCAGTCAAAGCGAAAAAGCAACCTAAATTACTACATAGCCATATAAGAAGGAAGATGTCGGTAAATGACCAAGTGACAAGACTGAGGAAAACAGAAGGGGCATATACAGAAAGCGACAAGGAAATCTGCGAGGTACTGAATGCAAATTTCCATGGAGTGTTCACAACCGAGCCTGAGCAGCTCCCATTGTTAGAAGCGATTACCCTAAATGACAGACTATCAGACATAGAGGTGACAGCAGAGGAGGTAATGAAACAGTTGACAACACTGGATGCAAACAAAGCTGTTGGACCAGACAAAGTATCACCGTGGATACTTAAAGAGGCAGCGCAGGCTCTCAGTGTGCCTCTGGCAATGATCTTTAATGAGTCACTTATGTCGGGAGAATTGCCCAGTTGCTGGAAGGAGGCAAATGTCGTACCGATTTTCAAGAAAGGTGACAGGGAGGAGGCACTTAACTACAGACCCGTATCATTGACAAGCATCCCCTGCAAAATACTTGAAAGAATAATTAGGCTAAGACTTGTTGAGCACCTGGAGAGCATTGGGTTTGTAAACAAGCACCAACATGGTTCTGGACAGGGAAATCATGCCTAACAAACCTTTTAGAATTCTATGATAAAGTAACAAGGATAAGGCAGGACAGAGAAGGCTGGGCAGACTGCATATTTCTTGACTGCCAAAAGGCCTTTGATACAGTACCGCACATGAGACTGCTATACAAACTTGAGAGGCAGGCAGGAGTAAGCGGAAAGGCCCTAGAATGGGTGAAGAACTACCTAACAGGAAGGAGCCAGAGGGTAATGGTAAGGGGCGAGAAGTCGGACTGGAGAACAGTAACAAGTGGAGTACCTCAAGGATCGGTGCTGGGACCAATCCTCTTTCTAATTTACGTAAATGACATGTTTACAGGAGTGGAGTCATACATGTCAATGTTTGCGGATGACGCAAAATTAATGAGAAGAGTTGTGACAGACGAGGATTGTAGGATCCTCCAAGAGGACTTAAACAGGTTGCAGAGATGGTCAGGGAAATGGCTACTGGAGTTTAACACCAGTAAATGTAAAGTTATGGAAATGGGATCAGGTGATAGGAGACCAAAGGGACAGTACACAATGAAGGGGAACAGCCTACCTGTAACGATTCGAGAAAGAGATCTGGGAGTGGATGTGACACCTAATCTAACTCCTGAGGCACATATAAATAGGATAACGACAGCAGCGTACTCTACACTGGCGAAAATTAGAACTTCATTCAGAAACCTAAATGAGGAGGCTTTTAGGGCGCTTTACACTGCATACGTGAGACCCGTCTTAGAGTATGCCGCGCCATCATGGAGCCCCCACCTGAAGAAACACATAAGGAAACTGGAGAAGGTTCAGAGGTTTGCGACGAGGCTTGTCCCAGAGTTACGAGGGAAGGGATATGAAGAGCGACTGAAGGAACTGAACCTTACGACACTAGAGAAAAGAAGGGAGAGAGGAGATATGATAGGGACATATAAAATACTCAGGGAATTGACAAAGTGGAAATAGATGAAATGTTCACACGTAATAATAACAGAACGAGGGGACATGGGTGGAAACTGGAAACTCAGATGAGTCACAGAGATGTTAGGAAGTTTTCTTTTAGCGTGAGAGTAGTGGAAAAATGGAATGCACTTGGGGAACAGGTTGTGGAAGCAAATACTATTCATACTTTTAAGACTAGGTATGATAGGGAAATGGGACAGGAGTCATTGCTGTAAACAACCGATAGCTGGAAAGGCGGGATCCAAGAGTCAATGCTCGATCCTGCAAGCACAGATAGGTAAGTACAGATAGGTAAGTACACACACACACACACACACCACACACACACGGTTGACACACGGGACCAAAGAGCCACAGCACAACCCCCGCAAGCACAATAAGTGAGTACACACACGCACGCACGCACATACACACACACACACACACCACACACACACACACACACAACACACACACACACACACACACACACACACACACACACACACACACACACACACATAGGGAAGGTTTAAAGTCTCAGACTAAGTAGCACTTAGGAACTTTGTGAGAGCCTTCCTTACTTGGAGCCTCCCGTGATCTGATGGTTATAGTGAGGGTGTCGTAATTTTCAGACCGAGTTTGAATCTCCGATAATCCAAGCGAATGAGATGTTTGTGCCGGCGATAGATGCGATTCGGTTCCAAGTGGCCGGGTGTGGTGGGAACCCGGGATCGAACCCCACTAATTTGATACCACTCGCAGTAAGCAAAACATTAGGTGCTGTCTGTCGACAAATAGGCAAACAAAGCCATTAAGCGAGATTAACCCTGCATCATATCACAGTAGCTTGATGTAGGTTTGGGACCTTGATTTATTTTGATGTATCTTTGGGATGTTGATGTATCTTGATCTATTTTTTCGAAACCTGTACATCTTTCAACAATTATGGCAGGTTTGTTTGCTTTTTTTAAACAGTTTGTGAGCTTCGAAACTTCACAATCTAAGGTTGTTACCGTTATAAACAACCTCATAGTTCGTCGGAGCTCACAAACTAGTTAATTGTTGAAAGATCTACAGGTTTCGTGACACGAATCTTAGCCAGGACTCGATCCCACGGTACTGCATCAACATCTCCAGATGAACCATGATATGATGATGATGATGATTCGCCAGTGAATTTTTTTAAATATCAGGGGAAAGCGCCAAGCCATTAGACTATATAGCACATGGAAGGAGTCAGGATAAGGATTTGGGATGGAACGGAGGGAAAGGAATGGTGCCCAACCACTTGGACAATTAGAGATTGAACGCCGATCTGCGTGAAGCGAGACCGTCACTCTACCGTCCAGTCCAAGTTTCGCCAGAGTGAGATGCTTATCAGTTATGCTATAACTCTTGTTTATCTTCTCTTGAATGTTTACCTTCATGCATCAACTCACAACAATAATAAACACTGATGTACAACCCCTATATATATATATATATATATATATATATATATATATATATATATATATATATATATATATATATATATATATATATAGAGGGTACCACCTCAGGTTACGTTTGTAGGGACCCTCGACCTCGAAGAAGACGATATGCAGCATCCAGGGGAGCCTTGTGGGTCATATATATTTCTGTTTTAATTAACAATTTTGAACTATAGTTCCAAACATTTCTAAATAACGAAATATTTCTCCCGTAAACTTGCGCTAAAATGATTCTGCAACTATAGCTTTATAATGGTATTTTGAATGGCATTATCAAGCTGATGAAAACTGAAAAAAAAAAACTGAAAAGCTTACCATTCAAACATCAATGGCAAGCTGTCATTGATGACCCAAACATACCAACGGTTGTTTTCCGTATAGCTGTTAAATAAGCTAAACTAATTGTTAGACCCGTCTAGCCAGGAACCAGCACCAGGAGCACTGTTTTGGGTTGACTAAAACTGGGTACAAGTGACAGGATGAACAACCCAGCGGGTTTTCTTCCTATTTGGGAGTGTTGTACATGCTGCTATGGCGGTGTGTCCACTCACAAGATGAGTGGCGCTGCCCAATACTGTCACTATGGCGGTGTGTCCACTCAGAAGATGAGTGGCGCTGCCCAATACTGTCACTATGGCGGTGTGTCCACTCATAAGATGAGTGGTGCTGCCCAATACTGTCACTATGGCGGTGTGTCCACTCACAGGATGAGTGGCGTTGCCCAATACTGTCACTATGGCGGTGTGTCCACTCACAAGATGAGTGGCGTTGCCCAATACTGTCACTATGGCGGTGTGTCCACTCACAAGATGAGTGGCGTTGCCCAATACTGTCACTATGGCGGTGTGTCCACTCACAAGATGAGTGGCGCTGCCCAATACTGTCACTATGGCGGTGTGTCCACTCACAAGATGAGTGGCGCTGCCCAATACTGTCACTATGGCGGTGTGTCCACTCACAGGATGAGTGGCGCTGCCCAATACTGTCACTATGGCGGTGTGTCCACTCACAAGATGAGTGGCGCTGCCCAATACTGTCACTATGGCGGTGTGTCCACTCACAGGATGAGTGGCGCTGCCCAATACTGTCACTATGGCGGTGTGTCCACTCACAAGATGAGTGGCGCTGCCCAATACTGTCACTATGGCGGTGTGTCCACTCACAAGATGAGTGGCGCTGCCCAATACTGTCACTATGGCGGTGTGTCCACTCACAAGATGAGTGGCGCTGCCCAATACTGTCACTATGGCGGTGTGTCCACTCACAAGATGAGTGGCGCTGCCCAATACTGTCACTATGGCGGTGTGTCCACTCACAAGATGAGTGGCGCTGCCCAATACTGTCACTATGGCGGTGTGTCCACTCACAAGATGAGTGGCGCTGCCCAATACTGTCACTATGGCGGTATGTCCACTCACAAGATGAGTGGCGCTGCCCAATACTGTCACTATGGCGGTGTGTCCACTCACAAGATGAGTGGCGCTGCCCAATACTGTCACTATGGCGGTGTGTCCACTCACAAGATGAGTGGCGCTGCCCAATACTGTCACTATGGCGGTGTGTCCACTCACAAGATGAGTGGCGCTGCCCAATACTGTCACTATGGCGGTGTGTCCACTCACAAGATGAGTGGCGCTGCCCAATACTGTCACTATGGCGGTGTGTCCACTCACAAGATGAGTGGCGCTGCCCAATACTGTCACTATGGCGGTATGTCCACTCACAAGATGAGTGGCGCTGCCCAATACTGTCACTATGGCGGTGTGTCCACTCACAAGATGAGTGGCGCTGCCCAATACTGTCACTATGGCGGTGTGTCCACTCACAAGATGAGTGGCGCTGCCCAGTAAACTCGCCCCTCGGGGCAAAATGTTAATATTAATACGAACAAGTATCTTGGTTTAGAAGCTAGCTTGGTGTCTCCGGACGGCCCTAGAGTTGTGTGTACCCTTTAGCATGTCATGGTTCGTGTGGTTAAGGCGTGTGTGTGTGTCTATGGAGGGGGGGGGGGCGGGGGAAGGGGATTATTCAGGACCCTGATTAACTCCTCTTTGTGCTTCAAAGATTTGCTTAACTAATCCCTATATCCCTGAAAAACACATTTATTGAGAATTATTTCATAGCAAACAACTGAATCATACATGTTTGTTATTAATTTGCAATTATAATTTATGTTAAGTTAATTCATTCCCAAAAAACTAGCACTGAAAGATAGATTACTCTCCATTAATTAATAATTATCTACAAGCATTGACATCATTTTTTTTATTTTATTTTTTTTGGTTTTGTGTTTTCTTTTCATTCGCATTAAATCCAAATCGGAATATTTTATAACCGAAAGATTAGTTATTTAACTGTAAGTCATTGTTGGCAACCAGCAGCCTCTCTTCTTGCCTGCTATTATCTATAAATTTCCGGGAGAAAAGTGTTATTTTCCCCCCCACAGCCGGCCCCTTTTCTTTATGATATGAGGTAACAAGTGCAATAAAGATTTTTTATATGCGAGAGGGAGTTGAATTCCACTTTCCCATTTTCTTCTAAACTCCCATTTTCTTTGATGGTCTTAAAGAGCCGGAAGACGTTGCCAAACCTTTATTATTGTGTATTGTTTTTATATAGTTTTTATTCAGTTGTGTGTGTAAGATTTTTGTATTATTTCATGTGACAGAAAGACATTTTTCTTGATTAAACATATTGATATTTAGTCAAACTGTAGACTTTTTCTGACGTTTGATCGTTTTCTTTGATTATATGATATAGAGTTTTATAAACTTAACCTCAAATTTTAGTTTAAAATACACGTGTTGTAAAGTGGAGGTACTGGAGTGTGAGCAAGAGAGTTGTACAGCAAGTGAGAAAAGCATTGTTCCATCGCTAAAAGCAGTCGTTAAGACGGTAGCTGATGAATTGTTCAGGCTCTTGTTCTCGTTCATGGTACACATCAACAGGTACCACGGTACACGAGATAAAGGTACAGCCCCGGGGGACACAACCCTTTGCCTTCATCCGGACAGAAATACTTAACATTGGGTCTGGCATCACCGACGCTGGACCAGTCGACACCGTTGAGGACGGCAGTGGATCTCAATTCCTGTTCAGCAATGAATAAGGCTCTAACAGGGGTTGTTCGTCCCGTGCCGTTCAGGCTGAATTAGAAGAGGTTACCTTGAGGTGTTTCCGGGGCTTAGGGTCTCCTCGGCCCGGTCGACGACCAGGCCTCCAACCTGATGTTACTTCACCACAGTCCCTGGCGCTGGGGACCGTTTGAGTTCGATGTATGAGCATCTTCGTCTCTGATAGGTTTGTTCCAGGCAGTGTTGGCAGTATCAACTCACAAAACTCAACCTTGATTATGTGTTAGCCAAACTCATATGACAGGCAGCCAATGAACGACCGACTTTGAAGGTATCGTGAAGCACTCCGGCTGAGGCAACCCAAGAGGCTGAAAAATGTATTTAGATGTTCGTCCATTTTCTCCACACCTCAAGAAATCTCCAAGGAGAGGCACTTTTCACTTAAAGAGTTGACTAGACCACACACTAGAAGGTGAAGGGACGACGACGTTTCGGTCAGTCCTGGACCATTCTCAAGTCGATTGAGAATGGTCCAGAACGGACCGAAACGTCGTCGTCCCTTTACCTTCTAGTGTGTGGTCTGGTCAACATAGTTCAGCCACGTTATTGTGACTCATCGCCTGCGCCTTTAAACAGTGCCACAAGGGCTTCCAATACACCCACTACACCAGTAAGTGGACACTTGAAGGCGGTATATGGGAACATATATGCCCATGACCACCACTTCCGGACAGCAGGGCACCAACAATCGCTGCGTGTTGTGTGACGAAGCCCACATGGCCATCTCCCCCAAGTGTCCTCACAGACAGGCTCAATGAAGAAAATGTCTGCGGCCAGACAAGTATCCGCCNGAAATTTGTGTTTTTACAAAATTATGACAACAATGGATCAAAATCCTTAGTAGAATAACGCTTTTAGAATCTTTAGAGAGAATTTAGAATAACGTCTCTTTTAGAATCTCAGGAGAGCAAATGTCTAATGAAGACAGTTTATACCAACTATACTTTTATTCGCATACTTACATCTTCACTTATGCAACTACCCTAGACTATATGAAGAGTAGCATAGTGTTGCAAGAGCTCTGGGGTGTTATGCAACATTCCCCCATCACACAAGGATGGTTAGTCATGCAGGTGATTATAGTAGCCTGCACTATATTTTGGGTGCATTATAAGGATATCCTCAAAACCAGGAGAGGTAACAAAGTGATTGCAAAGCTGCAGGTACCTCATACCAGCAGGTCTGAAGGGTGTAGTGACAGGACACTACTAACCGGAAGGGTTAGTAGTGGTGATATCTGGTGATAATTGGCCTACCTCTATCTGGTGATAATTGACCTATCTCTTCAGGATAAATTTATTGGGAAAATTAACATCCCAAGAGAACAACTCTCAGTCAAAAATTGACTCTCACGAGAGCAACTCTCAGGGAAGAGTTGTGAACACTTTATAGGGCAGAGTTCTTAGCAGTGAGAGCAGCTCTGAGGGGGCAATCATTATGAAAGAAAGGATTTCTTTCATTTCTTTTATTTGTTTATTTCTTTCTAAATTTGATTTCATTGAGAATAACTCTGAGAGTAGTAGTGACATCTGTCCACACACACACACACTATATCTATATATATATATATATATATATATATATATATATATATATATATATATATATATATATATATATATATATATATATATATATGTGTGTGTATACAGTTAACGAAAAATAAAATTTCCCATTAAAAATTCTCGGTCGACTTTGGTTCTCCGGTATTTTATTTAGAGAACCAGCTGAGTTTTTATATATAGATCCAACACAAATTTCGACCTGTCGGATTTTCAAGACACCAAGCGTCGACCGTGTTCTTAACTGTCTTAAGATTTCCATAAAATATGTAGTTAAGTGACGATAATTTAAGACGTTATTTGCAAATGCCCAAACCAGGTTGTACTTCTGTGTTGGTGATGATTTCTAATGATGATAATAAAAGTAATCACAATTACTAGTATTATCACTATTTTAATCGTCATTAGCACAGGGGAGCACCGACAGGGGTCACTCACTTGAGTTTCAGATGTGTGGATTAGCTGTCTAATTTTCCAGCCACAAGGTGGCTTACCCAACTATCACTTCGTCTAGATAACAGGTTATCTTAAGATACTGTACGTACTCTTGCCTGTACTAAACCTCAAGAGGCTTGTAGTCCTAGTTTTGCCATCCAGTTCCACCAGCAGCGAGAGGCGGAGGTGCTGTAGCTGGTCCAAGCTCGATACAGCACTGTGTTCGGGGCACTGTGATGGAGGAGTAGGTAAGAGCACATATTAGCATGCGACCGCCTCGAGCGACCCTCCTCTCCCTTGCCTCCTTCATGTCTCGGAGATGGACGCGCCTCCCAGGCCTCGCGTATGGAGGACTTAGTTGAAATTCCATATGCAAATAGTTTCCGTACGACGAGGTTTTCTTTTGATTTTTAATGTGGGAAGTTGTGTGTAAACAAAGTGGCATGGCGCGGTGTGTGTGTGTGTGTGTGTGTGTGTGTGTGTGTGTGTGTGTGTGTGTGTGTGTGTGTGTGTGTGTGTACTCACCTAGATGTTCTTGCAGGGTCGAGCTAGGCTCCAAGTCCTGTCTAGATAACGTTCTTAGATTGATGCAGTGAATCATTTATCTTGTTTTTTTCATATATACATTTAAAACTTTGAAATTAATTAAGTTCATCTTCTCCGTCTAACATGTTCCATACATTGACAGCTTTGACACTGAAAAAGTTCCTTCTGACGTCTCTGTGACTCATTTGCCTCTTGTTTCCATCTGTGACCCGTCGATCTGCTGTTCCTAGCTTTGAACAATGCTGCTTGTCTACCTATCAATTTCCCTTAGAATTGAATATGTTGTTATCATATCCCACCTCTCTCTCTCCTTCCTGAGTGTGGTAAAGTCCAGTTCTCTCAGTCTTTCTTCATAGGTCATGTCCATCACCTCAGGAATAAGTGTTGTTGCATATATCCTTGTACTTTTTCAGGTAAGGGTTCCATGCTAGGGTACATCAGATTTCGGGTTATATGCACTCCCAGATCTTTCTCCTTTTCTGATTGAAGAATCTGTCTCTCCTTCATTCTATACTGCTGCACAATCCTTTGCACTCCTGTTCCAATCCTCATAACTTTGCATTTGGCTGGGTTAAACTCTAGCATCCGTTTTTCAGATCACTTCTGGAGTGTCCAAATCCGTTTGCAATGCCTCACAATCTATCTCTGTCCTGACTCTTCTCATCAGTTTTGCATCATCTGAATCATTGATATGAGGGAGCCAATTTCCTCTGTCAGATCGTTGACAGCTCAGGTCTGTGTGTGTGTGTGTGTGTGTGTGGTGTGTGTGTGTGGTGTGTGGTGTGTGTGTGTGTGTGTTGTGTGTGTGTGTGGTGTAGTGTGTTGTTTGAACCTGCAGCGATTGTCTTTGCTCGTTGATCCGCTGCTCGAATAGTTCTACAACGTCGGTTTTTACATTACTCGTATTCTCACCCAGCAAGCTTCGAGTATCATAATATTTTGTTACAAAGGAAATAATCATAATGAAATACCAACTTTAATCATTGATAAATGTGGAGACTTTCAGTTTTGCAATTAATGGACATACATGCATACATATATTCATAACTACCAACGTACCACATATATACATTTCTGCAGATATGTATACACATACCCCCCCCCCCTCTCACTATTTCATAAAGGAGTCAGAAAGATGCTATGGTAGAGTTCCAAATAATGATTTGATTATGCACGACATGGAAATAAATGTTAGAAGCAGGTGACAACAACAGCAAGGTCCCTCAGGCAGGGTCCCCACGAAGCATTTCCCAGGGGTGCTAAAAGAATGTAAAGAAGAGCTGAGTGAACCTCCCTCTCTTGTCTTACATAAGTATTAATTTACGAGTGGCAGGTCATATGTGCAACCCCCCCCCCCCCGGCAAATAACAGAAGGGCAAGACAAGATCTTGCACATGCAAGACAAGACAAGATCTTGCACGTGCAAGAGCTATAGACAGATGCTGACAGCATACTCAGAGACCATGGATGAAATAGATGTGACAGAGTAGTTGGTTGTTCAGCTACAACCATAGGTTGTATGTTGTAGTTCAACTACAACCGAGAAGACATACATGGGAGCTGATCACTCAAGGAGGTGATCAGCTCCTATGCTAAACAACCAGTTATTCGGAGTAGTTAACAAGCGCAACAGCTAACTATATACTTTACCAAGTTTTAATGTGAGATACGACAAGAAAACCCTGAGGAATCAGGCGTCCTTGCAATAGACTATTCACATCTAGATTGGCGGGAGACCAGGAGCTGAAACTCGGTCATAAACACTCTGACAGATGAGAAGGACTGGGTAGGGACGATTCGCACACGTACGTACACGCCAACACACACAAAGTTCCAGGCAGAAGGGTTATTGCGGTAGTGTGTCTAGACTTGCCAGTGAGCCTGCTGCTGTCTCTCCGCACCACCTCCTTGTTACCATGTGAAGCAGAGAGGGGAGATGTTGGGGGAGGAAGGGGATGTTGGGGAAGGGGAAGGTGGTGGTGGGGGAGGGTGTAGTTGTGTGTGTGTGTGGCTACTGTAGGTGTTGTGTGGTGTATTGCAGGTGTTGTGTGGTGAAGGGGGGGAGGTGAAGGGAAAGAACGAGGAGGTGATGAAAGGGTTTTAATGTCATTTCATGAGTTTAATTTCTGCCACAGACGTGGTTGTCCACAATGGCATGATCAACTTGCAATGGAGGTGTTAGTCACTCACAGACAAGTGACGTGCACCCAGAACACCACGTAACTTGCATGCAGTCGCAAGTCGCGCCTCTACCATCATTGGCTTCTATCCACAGACAGCAGACTTTCCATTTTACAGATATAGATTAAGAAAGCTTTTAGAAATCTCCAACTTTTCTTCTCCAGCAGTAGACACCAAGACAACTAACCGCTTATGGGAAATGATTTCCCCCCATACTGTGATATCCGGATGGGTCGACTACTGTGATATCCGGATGGGTCGACTACTGTGATATCCGGATTGGATCGACTACTGTGATATCCGGATGGATCGACTACGTGTGATATCCGGATGGGTCGACTACTGTGATATCCGGATGGGTCGACTAACTGTGATATCCGGATGGGTCGACTACTGTGATATCCGGATGGGTCGACTACTGTGATATCCGGATGGATCGACTACTGTGATATCCGGATGGATCGACTACTGTGATATCCGGATGGATCGACTTGAGAATGGTCCAGGACGGACCGAAACGTCGTCATCGTCCCTTCACTTTCTAGTGTGTGGCTTGGTCAACTGGATGAATTCCTACCCCCTCCCCCCATCCCCATCACTATAATACCAATATGGATACCTGAGGACATGTCTGCCTTCCGTTGTTATATCCACACAGATACCCACCTCCTTACCATATA
>WNGS01000337.1:10355758-10367571 GCA_020271785.1 Procambarus virginalis | reverse complement strand
GTGTGTGTGTGTGTGTGTGTGTGTGTGTGTGTGTGTGTGTGTGTGTGTGTGTGTGTGTGTGTGTGTGTGTTCACCTAGTTGTGTTCACCTAGTTGTGTTTGCGGGGGTTGAGCTTGCTCTTTCGGCCCGCCTCTCAACTGTCAATCAACTTTTTACTAACTACTTTTTTTCCACACCACACACACACACACACACACACACACACACACACACACACAACACACACACACACACACACACACACACACACACACACACACACCAGGAAGCAGCCCGTGACAGCTGACTAACTCCCAGGTACCTATTTACTGCTAGGTAACAGGGGCATTCAGGGTGAAAGAAACTTTGCCCATTTGTTTCTGCCTCGTGCGGGAATCGAACCCGCGCCACAGAATTACGAGTTCTGCGCGCTATCCACCAGCCTACGAGACCCCTGTGTGTGTGTGTGTGTGTGTGTGTGTGTGTGTGTGTGTGTGTGTGTGTGTGTGTGTGTGTGTGTGTGTGTGTTCGTTTGTACCTGCAGAATCGAGTTGTTAGCTCTTGGATCCCGCCTTTCTAACCGTCGGTTGTTTTACATACTAACTCTCCTATTATTTTCTATTTTATTTACTTCACACACACACACACACACCCACACACACAACCACACACACACACACACACACACACACACACACACACACACACTTACACACAACACACCCACACACACACACACACACACACACACACACACACACACACACACACCACACACCACACACACACACACACACACACTTACACACACACCCCCACACACACACACACACACACACACACACACACACACACACACACACACACTTACACACACACCCACACACACACACCACACACACACACACACACACACACACACACACACACACACACACACACACACACACACACACACACATCCCAGGATGCAGCCCGTAGCAGCTCTCTATTCTCAAGCAGGTACCTATTTACTGCTAGGTATAACAGGGGGCATAAGGTGAAAGAAAATATATCCATTTCTTTCTGCCTGGGCTGCGCATTGAACCTGGGTCCTTTGAACTACGACCCCAGAGCGTTACCCCCCCCCCCCCCTCGATCCCCCTGAGAAGAACTGGGCGTGTGTGCGCGTGCGTGCATGGATGTGCGTGTGAAAATGCGTGTGATTTTTTCCGTGCTTAATAAATGATGATTTCAACATCTGGAATCGATTTTTAAAATATGGCCATCAGTGTGTGGAAGAATTTAGGGGAAGGGAGGGCTTCTTGGGAGAGTTTTCATGGTCTTTTATTTCAGGGGAAATTAATGGTATACGGGAGACTGCCTTCAACCTTCTTATTGTCATCAACGGTAATTCGCCTGAGCTCAACGTTAGGGCCCGGCAAAAGGTATCCATCCTTCTAGGTGTGAACAATTGAACTGTCTGACGTTCTTAATGGCTGTAGTGACAATGGAATTACAGGTATGGAATCAATGAAATGGAAATGGAATCTACAGTCACAGGTATCTACACCCCCCATCTCTGTGGGGTGTAAATACCTGTTTCGATGGTAGTGTTGGGTGGTGGGGCTCGTAGTGTTGAGTGGAAGAGAGGTGTGGTCTGCAGCGTTGGGTGGAGGACAGGTGTGTGGCCTGCAGGTGTATTCAGGCTGCCTGCTACGGCCGCCTGCAAGACGGACTGCACTCATCTTGGTAAACTGCCAATCCGTCTTCTCCGAGACATATATAAACGTCATATCAGGTACTTAAGGTGATGAACGACCGCTGTTCCCGTAGATCTAATTACCCCCCACCCCCCTCGTCTGTACCACTCCCCCTCCTGTACACGGTACACCACCTGTTACTCTACACAGCCAACCACCTGTTACTCTGGACACAGTGATACACTGTATTCTCTCCCCTGGACACAGTGATACACTGTATTCTCTCCCCTGGACACAGTGATACACTGTATTCCCTCCCCCCATGGACACAGAAATACACTGTATTCCCTCCCCTGGACAGTGATACACTGTATTCTCTCCGCTGGACACAGACAGGGGCAGGAAGAGTCGCGCTAGGGGTCAGTGATCACACACAGTGGACGCCACAGTTCTGGTCGTCGCTCCAAATAGTTAGCATCATTGAAAGTGTATCTTCTGCCCAGGTGTTGATGAGCGTTTGTTGTTGTTTTAACGAGAGACAAGGCGAGCCTCGGGGCTCGACTTGTCGAATCAGTTTTTCATAGTTTCCTGAAAATTTCCCCCTTTTTTTGTAAATTGATTACATAAGATGACCAGAAATAACTCCTATTTTTGTAAACATTTTTAAGTTTCATTTCTTGTTCAGTTGCGTTTACCTTTTACTTCTAATTCTATTTTTCCTACAACTTATGATAGTACGAACCGTATTGAACTAACTTGTTATTGAATATCTCTTCAATAACAATAACAAATAGAACACAGAAGGATGCTGAAAGAGCAACGAATAGCAAGCCAAAAATACAGAGGAAGTAAGGGAATGAAGAAGGAATGAAAACAGAAGAAAGACTCAGAGCAAATAGTCCCTCTCGCTATGTCCACACCGTGCGTCGTCTGGAGCCCAAGATCTAAAAACTATCGCCAAGTCAGCAGCAGTTGTCGTACATTGCTCATCGTTTCTAGGAGGAGTTGAAGAATACGACTCAACTTCCGCCTGCCAACACAGCCCCGCTCCTGCGCCAGGTAATTCCACTACAGGCTCACCATAGCCCGTGTTACTTGCCCCGCTCCTGTGCCAGATAAGTCACGGGCTCACAATAGCTCGTGCTCCTTGGAACTTGTTCCGAGTAGCTGAATCTATAACATTCCGCCTGCCCGCAGTCGCAGGTCAGGCGCGCTGGGACGAGGACGTCGCCTCTGAGAGAAGTTGGCGAGCTCGGACAGACAGGCACCTGTAAGGTGACTGTGCAAAAGCAGCTTTATATGCGCCTCGTTTCTATCTGACCCTGCACCTTGTAGCAATATTTCCTGAGCCTCCGACGGGGCAGTAATGGAGGCACCACCAGAAGGCGACATTTGTGGCTTTCCAGGGAGTGATTTCCAGCTGGGTTGGGTGGTGGTGGTGGGTCGGCTCCAGTTCTTTCACCGTAATCCCACATTTCCAGCACATCTCCTTTGCACCCGACCTTTCTTGCATGCCAAGCCTTCTTGCACACTTCCCCGCTCGCTCTCCGTGACGCCAAGTCGCCTACAATCTCATGCTGATTTCATTGCGTGGTTTGTCCTCTTTCCAGCGCCCTGGCCTGCACTTGCCCTCGTGGCGCCCGAGTTATATACATATATAATTATTTACCCATATACATATACCCTTATGTATATATATCCAACTCTAGCCACATCAAGACCAACCAGCCACATCAAGGTCGACCAGCCACATCAAGACCAACCAGCCACATCAAGGCCAACCACCCACATCAAGACCAACCATCCCAACACCATCCACATCAAATGAGATCTCTCACATCCTTTGGTTTCTGATACGCCTCTCATGTCTTACTGCTCACTCCATGTTCCCCTTCTTTCTCTTCCCATGAGACCATATCTTCCAAATCTCATCATTCCCATGCCTACGTCGCCACACCATTATTTTAACTCCTCCCATGTCATCGGCGTCATGCCCTCCCCCCCCCCCATTAGCCCACGTTCCAGACAGGTTCCGTACCATTGGCGCCGCTTGTCCCTTCTAGACAGCTTCCATGTAATCGACGCCACTTGGGCCATTTTAGACAGGTTCTACAGCGCAACTAGCACACGTCTCTCCCCACCTACCTACCATGGCTCACCTATTTTTGTGCAGACTCGAGGATCAGCACCACTAGCCCACCTTCCCCTTGCCCAGCCCACCTTGCCTATGTAATCTCTCGAGGCAGTTTCGTATGAAAACAGCACCTCTAGCACACCTTCCAATCGCTTTTCCAGTAGCCCACCTCTCCCCCGTTATCTCACCCCACCTTCGAAGTAGTTTCCACAGGCAGTAAACCCATTTCCTTGCCCTACCATTCTCTCCCTTCCTTCCCCCACTCTCTCCCTCCCCCTCTCTCTCTCTCCCTCTCCCTTGAAGGCCGCGGGTCTCCCAGGCTATCAACACACTAGCCACGCTCCTGTCATCTGTTCTAGTTACCAGAAAAGATGGTTGGCCACCAAGAGACAGGAAATAAGCCTCTTTTTCCATGTTTATGGCTAGTTTTTCACGATCTAGCCTGGTAATGGCTTGGGGGGATGAGCTTATATCCGGGGTATGCAGCCCAACTTAATTTGGCAGCCATATTCAGCCCTTTTTTTGTATTTTTTTGGTCGCTGGAATGTTGTTTGTAACTGTTGCTGTTGTGTGTTGTTGTTGTTGATGATGATGTGCTTGTATTATTATTGGTGATGGTGATGTTGAAATTGATATTGATGATGCAATCTGTGTTTCAGATTATGTTGATGATGATTTTGTCCTTGTTTCACTTGTGGGTCGCATGGTTATGGTGGGGGGAGGGGGGGGGGTGATGTTTGTTATTGTTCTTGTCGATGTGGTAGGACGGTGTTGTTGTTGTTCTTGTTGGTGATATGGCCGGACATTACTGTTGCTTACAAGCTTTCTTTTATTTTATTTACTTTCTTTTAAGAACAAAATAAAGAAAGCTGCAGAAGGCCTGTGAGGCAGCTCTTAATTCCTCCACATATGTCTGACCTAAGCTTGAAACAACTTAGCTGTTCCACGTCTGTTATGTAACCCGGTAATTTGGTCCATAAATCAACAACTTTATTTCCAAACCAGTATTTACCCCGGTCTTTTCTAAATCAAATATTGTTTTTTTTCAGTTTGTTTCGTGTTCTATTTGTTATACGTCCCACCCCCCACCCCCACTACCAATCACCACCCCCCATCACTCCCCATCACCCCCACACCCCCATCGCCCCCAGCCCCACCCCCCTAGGGCGCTTGGAGTGCCAGGCCAGCCCCTCGCCTCATGCACACTAATTACATGTTTATGATAAAGGCGCTCCGCTGGAGAAAGTGAGACCAAGGTGGCGGCGGGAGTCGAAGGGGTGTCCTTATGATCCCAGAGGCGTGACAGGCTTACTTATGAGTCGCTCGACCTGTCTCTATTTCCCATCACACCCCCCCAACGCCTCACACTGATATTAGACCCGCTCCTCTCTCCTCATCGTCATAGCGATTGGGCTTGCAATCGGGATATTTTATAACCTATATTCTCCCTATACCGAGTGGCCACCCACCTCCACCCACCACCATCAGCGGTGTGTGCGTGTGTGTTTAGACACGTTTTAAGGTTTACTGATTCCAAAGAGCTTATAACACTCTTCCATTATATATATTTAACACGGTACTTATATTATACCTCGAAGGAAAACAGCGTCACGCTTTGATGACTTTGCAAAGCTTAATTCGCCCATCAGCATAACTCTGGCATAGCCAACTTACAGCACAACATATGTGCTGCGGTCTACATGGCACATATGTAACGTTCGGCGACAGTCACATGCTTCATCAATTACAATTTTCGGAAAATTGTTTTGGTTATAATAGACAGGTTATAATAACAAGTATCAGAGTCGGTTATGAGTGAGGGGAGAACTGTCACTGAATGAAGGGAGAACTATCACTGAATGAAGAGAGAACTATCACTGAATGAAGGGAGAACTATCACTGAATGAAGGGGGGAACTATCACTGAATGAAGGGGGGAACTATCACTGAATGAAGGGGGGAAATATCACTGAATGAGTGGAGAACAATGCCACTAGAATCAGAGTGGAGAAGATCAGTGTCACCCCCAAAATATCCCCTCAGTGAGGAGGGGGAGTGGGGGGAAATAATGATATCAAATCAGTCTGCAAATAAACAAAATTAGAGGTTTGCTAAAAGACGAATTTAACAACAAAATCATATACGATCTGATAAACGACTGGGCCAATATTTTCCACATTTCTAACTGTGATACAGAAGGAGTCGCGTTAATAGAACTCCAGTTGCGGATCCCGCTCGTCTTCCATGCCACAGATCTGAAAAGTTTCTCCTTTTCTTTTTATTGACAAGATCTCAGGTCTTAATTAATTGAAATTTAGGGAGGTGGGGGGTGGGAGGGACTAGACATCCTCTGGTTCACAGAGATGGGACTCTGTGGTTCCCTCTGAGGTGGGACTCTGGTTCCCTTTGAGGTGGGACTCTGTGGTTCTCTCTGAGGTGGGACTCTGGTTCCCTCTGAGGTGGGACTCTCTATTGTACCCTAAACCTCTCCCTTCACCTCCATCTGTGTCCTTTACTGTGAAACCTCAATAAACCCCTCCACACACTCCCTTCCCTAAAACCTGCACTCAACACCCTATAGACTTACAACTCTCACCATCAGTTCCTACCGTTCACCATCAGCCTATCGCCTCCACCGCAACACTTTCACCTACACCATCGAGAGCCTTCCCATCCCCTTCACCTTCCATCTTCAAGCTCCACCTCACTTTCATAATTACGTTCACATTCAGTTGTCATAGTCTTCACGCCTCTTCCAACACACTCATCTTCTCACCAGCACACCCTCCCATTCCACCATCTCCATTTCCACCTTCCCTCATTTTCTGAATACATTTTAGTCCTTTCCCATCTCCCTACCCGCTTACGTCCTTTCCCTTCCCCCTTCCTTAAAGAGTCCGGGAAGGGAGGAGCTGTATGTTTCTCACACGTAGAGGCTGGGGGGGGGGAGGGGTTCGGAACCCCCTACACATTTCGCATTAAAAACAAAAAAGTACATGAAATTCTTTCATTTTGTTGGAGTGTAGGTTTGTACTGTGCTGTGTACTCACCTATTTGTGCCTGCAGGATCGAGCATTGGCTCTTGGATCCCGCCTTTCAAGCCATCGGTTGTTTAAAGAAATAAGACTTCTGTCTTATTTCTTTATTATCATGTCTACTTTAAAAATGTTGAATTTTAATTCACACACACACTTTATGAAGTGTGTGTGTGTGTGTGTGTATGTGTGTGTTGTGTGTGTGTGTGTGTGTGTGTGTGTGTGTGTGTGTGTGTGTGTGTGTGTGTGTGTGTGTGTGTGTGTAATCACACATCACTGTGATTAGGGTCACCGGACGCTGATTCAATCTCTCCTTTCACTAACAAGGCTTTCTCCTTGTTATTGTGGGGTTAATGACCGGTATTAAGTTAGGTCATGACAAACTGTGTTAGACCTTGCTCAGCTTGACTCAATAGACCGAGCAGCGTCTGACGCATCTCTCGCCCGTCCTCAGATCAAGTCCATTCCATTCAGCGGTCGACCCCCAACGACGTATTCATCAATTTTAACATTCTGGTCATTCAAAACAGGATATGTTTCTCAAGTATAAATTAATATCATATCTATTAGCATACTGTGCATATTTAGGCACTGGTTAGGTTAGGTGTTTTGATTTCCGCGATTATTTGTATTTGTAGACGTGAGTGAAGCATTTACAGCGTTGTGGTTCGAACAAAAGTCGTCAGTGAAGCACTTGTTCCGGAAGTGTTCGGACGTCATCAGTTGTGAGTCGTCAGCCCGTTCTCCAAACAAAGACCCAAAAGTGATTCCATGCACCGCCAAACCCCCAACTGTTCATGAATGAAGAACGGTTTACACACGACTCACAACTGATGACGTTCGAACACTTCCGGAACAAGTGCTTCACTGACGACTGGTGTTCGAACCACAACGCTTGTAATTAATGCTTCACTTACGTACTACAAACACAAATAACCGCAACAGAAACCTAAACACCTAACTTAACCAATGCCTAAATATACAAAGTATGCTAATATATAACAATATTAATTTATATTTGAGGAAATCTTATGCTGAATGAAAAGCATGTTCAAACTGATGAATGCGTCATTGGGGGTCGACCGCTGGATGGATGGACTCGGATCTGAGGACGGGTTGGATCATTATTATTTCGGTCCCGAATGCAAAAAGGTTATTACACACAGAAATTACAATAACATGATGCATCAAATGAACAAATGAACACAATTTTGACCATGTCGTAGCTCAATCGATTAGGCAGCGACTGGGATGCTCCCGGACGCAGGTTCGAAGCCTCGTCACGGCCCTTGTGGATTTGTTGCAAAAGGTTGTTGTTGTTGTTATAGATACAGCTACTCGGAACAGGTTCCAAGTAGCACGGGCTATGGTGAGCCCGTAACTTACCTGGCACAGGAGCGGGGCAAGTAGCACGGGCTATGGTGAGCCCGTAACTTACCTGGCATAGGAGCGGGCAAGTAGCACGGGCTATGGTGAGCCCGTAACTTACCTGGCACAGGGAGCTGGGCAAGAAGCACGGGCTATGGTGTGAGCCCGTAACTTACCTGGCACACAGGAGCGGGGCAAGAAGCACGGGCTATGGTGAGCCCGTAACTTACCTGGCACAGGAGCGGGGCAAGTAGCACGGGATATGGTGAGCCCGTAACTTATCTGGCACAGGAGCGGGGCAAGAAGCACGGGCTATGGTGATGAGCCCGTACTTACCTGGCACAGGAGCGGGGCAAGAAGCAGGGCTATGGTGAGCCCGTAACTTACCTGGCACAGGAGCGGGGCAAGTAGCACGGGCTATGGTGAGCCCGTAACTTACCTGGCACAGGAGCGGGGCAAGAAGCACGGGCTATGGTGAGCCCGTAACTTACCTGGCACAGGAGCGGGGAAGTAGCACGGGCTATGGTGAGCCCGTAACTTACCTGGCACAGGAGCGGGGCAAGAAGCACGGGCTATGGTGAGCCCGTAACTTACCTGGCACAGGAGCGGGGCAAGAAGCACGGGCTATGGTGAGCCCGTAACTTTACCTGGCACAGGAGCGGGGCAAGAAGCACGGGCTATGGTGAGCCCGTAACTTACCTGGCCAAGGAGCGGGGCAAGAAGCACGGGCTATGGTGAGCCTCGTGGACGGGAGATGTCTCCCGTCTGTTGCAAAAGGTTATGTATGCTTCTTTATAGCAGGGAGTTATCCGGTACCCGCAGTCCCTTATGGGCTAGCAGGCCGCCCACATCTGGTGGCACTAACGGCTCGCCCCGCACTGAGCTCATCATCATGTTATCAGACTTTATGTACCCGCGACAAGGCATATCCGCCGTCGTCGATCGTTAAGTCGACTTCAATATGCGAGAACGACCAGCGGCGCGTGTTAATATCATCCTGTTTAACCGCATAGGCACATTCGCCCACTAAAGTTAATGATTTCATGAATATATGCACCGTGTGACGTCATTAGATGCACAGGAGGGGAAGAGCAGGAAGGGAGGGAGAACAGGGTGAAGGGGGACGGTTGGGGACATGGGAAGGAGAAGAGGAGGGGGGGGGAGGATAAGGCGGGAAAGTCTTGCGCGAACGATAATTGTCGTCTTAGAGGATCAAGTCTGGCCAGCGAAACCGGATTCCCATTCTTACTCTGAAGAAAACGGGTTATTATCACCACATACTATTATAGACCAAACTCGGCCCTCTGGCCGGCTCGGGGCCATCACTTTGTGATATACACTAAAGAGAGTATATTGCCGTTTATATATCAAGTAGCTCTCCTTTTATGCTTCAATATAGATGCGGCGAAGGGTGGAACATGCAGATGTTGGTACATCTGTGATGCTGTATATGTCCTTGGTGTTTCTCAAGTTCAAGTTGAAATATGTTTATTGAGACAGGAAAGAAATACTTCTCAAAGGGATAGAGTAGCTTAGGCTATTTCTACCTAAGCGGTTCGCAGCGAGACTCGTCCCAGAAAGGAGGAGACATTGTAGAGGCATAAAACACTTATGTGGACTGACAGAGTGGGGAAAAATAATATATAATGTTCATAATGAACACCTATAGCACAAGGGGGCAGGATGGTAGCCTTAGACACAAATGAACAATACAGATAGATTGTTTAGCGTAATAAATGTTAAAAATAAATTGAATTCTGTAAGCGAGCAAGTTGGAAAAACCAACTAAATTCGAAATTTAAACAAAAAAATAGATTTAATATAGTGCTAATCATGGCATCAGACGACCGGTGGAAGGAGAGACGAAGTCCAAGAGCTAAAGCTCGCTCCTCTAGGCACAAATAGGCGAGTAGATACATTAGGTTAACGAGGGCTGGCGCGGGACACCGTGGCTCCCTTGTACTAACTGCCTAACACATTGCAACCCTCTGCTCCTGTGTTCGACCCTCCATTGTTTCCCCGAGTCTCTCTCTGTGTTGCCATCTCTCCCCTTCATCGCTTGCACTTTATATCATTTCTCCTCCACCTCTGCTATATACTGCTTCCATCCTCTCCGCTCTTCATCAACCTTGTCTCATTTATTTCAAATTTATTGTTCGATGCTTTTCTGTTGTTTTTTTATTCGGTTTTGGATTATTGGTGTTTATTGTGCCGCTTTCCACTGTGTGTGTGGGGTGTGTGTGGGTGTGGGTGGGTGTGTGTGTGTGTGTGTGTGTGTGTGTGTTGGTGTGTGTGTGGGTTGTGGGTGGGTGGGTGGGTGTGTGTGGTGTGTGTGTGTGTGTGTGTGTGTGTGTGTGTGTGTGTGTGTGTGTGTGTGTGTGTGGTGTGTGTGTGATGTAGTCGTTACCGTTCTACATGTCGGCCCGTGGCTACTGTGTGTCTGTTATTTGCTCAATTCTTCCTATCTTTCCCTCCTCCCTCATCTCTCTCTCGCTCTCTCTCTCTCTCTCTCTCTCTCTCTCTCTCTCTCTCTCTCTTCTCTCTTCTCTCTCTCTCTCTCTCTCTCTCTAAGCTCACTATCTAACCCTCTCCTTGCTCACTCATCTTATCACTGCTTTTGTCATGCTTCCCCTCCTCTGCGTTCATGACTTTTATCCAACATTTCTGCTATGCAAACATTTCGTCTTCCAACTATCAACAATGTTTCCTTTATAATTCTCAAAACAACTTGTCTTATTTAATGCGTTTCTCGTTTAGTGGAATATATATATATATATATAATATATATATATATATATATATAATATATATATATTATATATATATTATATAATATACTCTCTCCCCTTATCGAAATATATATATATATATATATATAAATATATATATATATATATATATTATATAAACACTCCTTAATATGCAAGCCCCTCATGCTGGGACTTCCTGTTAGCTGTCCTTAATTCCTCTGTGGACACCAACCAGGACCGTCTGGGCCTTAGACCTGGTGTTGCCCTTCGCCTTGACACCCATATCTTTATTTTACATCGGTGTTCTGAGGTAATGCATCGCAAACTAATTCAGCAACCATTGGTCTCATCGGTCACGGGTCACAGGAATAGATTGCTAGACATAAAGCAATCAGGAGACATTAATAAGAGAATCTTGGCTACAACCAAGTGTCCAGCAGAAAGGGAACCCCCCAATGTGCGACGTGACAACAGTCACCGCACCCATATGGAGTTAACCCTACAGGAGGGATAGTATCCAGGTTGTGCATGACTACATGTTTGTATCTACATTATCTGATACCTATCTGCAGTACAGTGTATCTGAAGATGATAAGTGCCACTCTCCCGTTAATACAAAAACCACTAAATTCGAGGCTTTAAGACATTATTTCAGGCTCGTGCCAGTAGGTTCTGAGACCCTGGGTGCTTTGAAGGTAATGAGCAGTTCCTGGAGTGTGGGAGAGAGAAACTTATTAGGCACCAGGGACCCGAGAGACGCCACAAATCGGGCCTTGCATAATAGGCTAAAAAATGCGTTATGGCTACTAGGTACGACTATATATATATATATTTTCTGAATCGTAACAGGCACTGGGACAAGAAAG
>WNGS01000337.1:10328577-10347838 GCA_020271785.1 Procambarus virginalis | reverse complement strand
ATGAGAACAAGCATTTACTCAGAGGAAGTGAACCCATTACAATGTGTTTATATGAGAGGTTTATGACGAAAGATGAGCAAATAGCCTACAAGCAGGTGGCAAGCACGACACCGAACTAGCCTCTCAGGTAGTTTCACCTCCCAGGTCCATCACAGGTCACCCCCCAGGTCACAACCCAGGTCACCCCCCAGGTCGCATCATCCCCAACTCAGCCCTCCTATACCTCCCCCCTGCCTCAGCCCCCCAAAACCCCCCCTGCTTCACCCCCACCCAAACCCCCCCTTCCATTCCACATTTGCACCTCCCCAACGATTCCCCTGCCCCTCCACATCACACCTGTCAACGACCCCAGTGGTCAAGCCATGCCCTCCCCAAACCCACCTTCCCATCCCCCCTCCCCTACTACCCCTTCCCCCCCCACCCCTGCCCCTTCTCTTCCACTGCACCCCTCTTACACTCACCCCCAAACCCCACCCAACCCCCCCCTCCTATGCACCTTCAGCCCACATTTACCCCCCTCACCTTGTGACCCCCTAACACCTTCCCCCATCTCCCTCTTCCCCTCTTCTACCCCAAAACCCCCCACCTACCCCCGATTCCCCCCTAACTAATACGCCCTCTCTCTTCCACTCCCAGCACCCATGCTCCATTCTCCTCTCAGCCCTCTGTCCTCAATATCCTCTCCCCCCCCAACTTCTCAACCTCTATCTGACTCTCAGTCTCACTCTATTTCTCAATCCCCACATGCTATTCAGACCCCTAACTTTCAGACCCATTATGCCCTTCCTACCCCCCTAGATGCCCAGACCCCATTCGCCTACCAGGCACTCCCAGGCACCCCCCTAGCACCCCCCCATTCACCCCCACAGCCCCCACACCCCCCATCCCCCCCATTCACCCCCCCCCCCACTCGCCCCCAGACACCCACCAGTCCCCCCCAGACCCCCAGTGAAAGGGGAACTCAGACACCCGAGTTTCCAAGAAGAGTCTCAAGGTGTGGTACACCAATGCTGATGGGGTAGCCAATAAAGCAGAAGAGATAAAGAAAGAGTTAGTGAGGCAGACCCAGACATAGTGGCAATAGTGGAAACTAAAATAAATGACATGATCTCGGATGCAATCTTTCCGGAGGGGTACCAGGTGATAAGAAAGAAAGGACACAGAGACAGGGAGGAGGAGTGGCACTCCTAATAAAGCGGAAATGGAAGTTTGATGAGCTGGAAAATCCGGGTACCAATGAAAGCACGAGCTCCATACATGGAACTCTGACAGTGGATGGGAAGAATTGTAATCTTGATACTCTACAATCCCCCACCAAACAGTAGAAGGCCCAGGCAGGAGTACGAGGACAGCAACAAGGCATGTATAGATGAACTGCAGAGGGCAGCAACAATAGCGCATAGAATGAAGGCGAAGCTACTGGTCATGGGGGACCTAAACCACGGAGAGATAGATTGGGAAACGAGGAATCCCCATGGCGGGGAGGACCTGGGGAGCGAAGCTGGTAGACGTTATTGACAGGAATTTCCTAACACAGCATGTGAAGGAAGATACTAGGGAAAGAGGAGGGATACGCCCAGCCTATTAGATCTCATCTTCACCCAGAATGTAGAAGACATCGAGCAGTTGGAACATGAAATACCACTAGGAGCCAGTGACCATTGTGTCCTAGTCTTTGACTACATGATGGAGCTTAAAATTGTGACCAACGGTCAAGAGGTACGGGGAAGGAGAATTGATTACAGAAAAGGGGACTACAGAAGGATAAGGGACTACCTGGGAGAAGTGCAGTGGGAGGAAGAGCTTATAGAAAAACAGTGCAAGGTATGATGAACCAAGTCATATTGAAATGCAAAGAGGCTGAAGAGAGATTTATTCCAACAATAAAGGAAAAAGCAGGAGGGAATATAATAACCCATGGTTTGATAGACAATGTAAGGAAGCAAAGGTGAGAAGCAGGAGGAGTGGAGGAAGTACAGAAGACAAAGGACAGAGGACAACAGGATTAGATGTAACAGAGCTAGGAATGATTACATTAACATAAGACGAATGTCGGAAAGAAATTATGAGAATGATATTGCAGTCAAAGCGAAAAAGCAACCTAAATTACTACATAGCCATATAAGAAGGAAGATGTCGGTAAATGACCAAGTGACAAGACTGAGGAAACAGAAGGGGCATATACAGAAAGCGACAAGGAAATCTGCGAGGTACTGAATGCAAATTTCCATGGAGTGTTCACAACCGAGCCTGAGCAGCTCCCATTGTTAGAAGCGATTACCCTAAATGACAGACTATCAGACATAGAGGTGACAGCAGAGGAGGTAATGAAACAGTTGACAACACTGGATGCAAACAAAGCTGTTGGACCAGACAAAGTATCACCGTGGATACTTAAAGAGGCAGCGCAGGCTCTCAGTGTGCCTCTGGCAATGATCTTTAATGAGTCACTTATGTCGGGAGAATTGCCCAGTTGCTGGAAGGAGGCAAATGTCGTACCGATTTTCAAGAAAGGTGACAGGGAGGAGGCACTTAACTACAGACCCGTATCATTGACAAGCATCCCCTGCAAAATACTTGAAAGAATAATTAGGCTAAGACTTGTTGAGCACCTGGAGAGCATTGGGTTTGTAAACAAGCACCAACATGGTTTCTGGACAGGGAAATCATGCCTAACAAACCTTTTAGAATTCTATGATAAAGTAACAAGGATAAGGCAGGACAGAGAAGGCTGGGCAGACTGCATATTTCTTGACTGCCAAAAGGCCTTTGATACAGTACCGCACATGAGACTGCTATACAAACTTGAGAGGCAGGCAGGAGTAAGCGGAAAGGCCCTAGAATGGGTGAAGAACTACCTAACAGGAAGGAGCCAGAGGGTAATGGTAAGGGGCGAGAAGTCGGACTGGAGAACAGTAACAAGTGGAGTACCTCAAGGATCGGTGCTGGGACCAATCCTCTTTCTAATTTACGTAAATGACATGTTTACAGGAGTGGAGTCATACATGTCAATGTTTGCGGATGACGCAAAATTAATGAGAAGAGTTGTGACAGACGAGGATTGTAGGATCCTCCAAGAGGACTTAAACAGGTTGCAGAGATGGTCAGGGAAATGGCTACTGGAGTTTAACACCAGTAAATGTAAAGTTATGGAAATGGGATCAGGTGATAGGAGACCAAAGGGACAGTACACAATGAAGGGGAACAGCCTACCTGTAACGATTCGAGAAAGAGATCTGGGAGTGGATGTGACACCTAATCTAACTCCTGAGGCACATATAAATAGGATAACGACAGCAGCGTACTCTACACTGGCGAAAATTAGAACTTCATTCAGAAACCTAAATGAGGAGGCTTTTAGGGCGCTTTACACTGCATACGTGAGACCCGTCTTAGAGTATGCCGCGCCATCATGGAGCCCCCACCTGAAGAAACACATAAGGAAACTGGAGAAGGTTCAGAGGTTTGCGACGAGGCTTGTCCCAGAGTTACGAGGGAAGGGATATGAAGAGCGACTGAAGGAACTGAACCTTACGACACTAGAGAAAAGAAGGGAGAGAGGAGATATGATAGGGACATATAAAATACTCAGGGGAATTGACAAAGTGGAAATAGATGAAATGTTCACACGTAATAATAACAGAACGAGGGGACATGGGTGGAAACTGGAAACTCAGATGAGTCACAGAGATGTTAGGAAGTTTTCTTTTAGCGTGAGAGTAGTGGAAAAATGGAATGCACTTGGGGAACAGGTTGTGGAAGCAAATACTATTCATACTTTTAAGACTAGGTATGATAGGGAAATGGGACAGGAGTCATTGCTGTAAACAACCGATAGCTGGAAAGGCGGGATCCAAGAGTCAATGCTCGATCCTGCAAGCACAGATAGGTAAGTACAGATAGGTAAGTACACACACACACACACACACACACACACACACACACACACACACACACACACACACACACACACACACCACCACACACACACACACACACACACACCACATCGTTCAGGACCGTGTATGCAACTTATGTCAGACCAATCTTGGAATATGTAGCTCCTGCTTGGAGTCCATACCTAGTTAAACACAAGACAAAGTTAAAGAAGATTTAGCGGTATGCTACCAGACTCGTCCCGGAACTAAGAGGTTTGAGCTACGAGGAAAGACTAAAGGAGCTGAAACTCACGTCCCTGGAAGACAGAAGAGTAAGGGGAGACATGATAACCACCTACAAAATTCTCAGGGGAATTGACAGTGTGGACAAAGACAAACTCTTCAGCACGGGTGGAACACGAACAAGGGGACACAGGTGGAAACTTAGTACCCAGATGAGCCACAGAGACGCTAGAAAGAATTTTTTTTAGTGTCAGAGTAATTAATAAATAGAATGCATTAGGCAGTGATGTAGTGGAGGCTGACTCCATACACAGTTTCAAATGTAGATTTGATAGAGCCCAATAGGCTAAAGAATCTGTACTCCAGTTGATTGACAACTGAGAGGCGGGACCAAAGAGCCAGAGCTCGACCCCCGCAAGCACAACCAGGTGAGTACACACACCAGTTGCCCAGACCCGGAACACGACAACCCGCCCCCCCCCCCCTGGAGGGAACACCACCCGCGAAGCTGCAGATCAACAGCGAGAACTCTTGCAGGATCCGCTGGCGGGTTATTAGAGCCGAGGTGTGTCGAAGCCGCCAGCGTGACAGAGCGAGGCCGGTCGGCTCACTCCGGCATGTTTATGGTGTCTGGGGGAATTGATCTCTCGCTTCGCTACACTCTAATGCATTTCTCTGCTTGGTCTGTTCGCATTCTGTTGCTCTCGCTGCTGACTCCGTATTTCGAACATTGGCTCTTTGTCCATAGTCAATATATATGTTAATATATACAAAAAAAAATGCTTTCTTTTGCTTTTATTTATGGAAGATATTTAACTTGAGACTAATCATGGAATGTATTGTAAGTTTGGGTTTAACACATGGATAGGATTTGACTTGCAAGTGGATGATAGTATAAAAATATGATAATATCCTTGCACATGGATGAAGCTGTTTACTTCCCATCCTTTTGGACGGACTCTGAATCCTCATCCATTAAATCTATTAAATAAAACCGCGTGTCTCTGCAGTCTTCTCTCGCAAGCTTCAACTGCAGCAGCCACTTACAATGAAGTCTACCTGGGACGTTTCCACTCAAGCGATCGCCAGCTTCCACGTACCAGGAGGACCTGTCGTAATCTAGAAGACCCTTCAAGCACTAACTAACCTGAGACATTCTCAATGTAGCCAAGCTTTCTCACGTATCTGAGGACCTACCTGGGGATGGTGAGAGTGATCTTGAGATCGGTAAGGTCGTTGAGTGTGAGATGGATGTTCCAGTAGCCGTACGGAGTGAGGGTGAAGGCCTTCTCCTCCCCCAGCGCCAGAGCGGAAAACGAGGCTCCGTCAGGAGGCGCCACTTGCTGGGGGCGCCGCACCGTCATCCCACCTGCAAGAGGTGACAGGAAATAGTTCGTGGAATGGGATTCAGGCGTAGACCGTATAGTAGGCAGTGGAACCGGTTCAGGTTGTGTTGTGGGCTAGGATGTATAGAATGTGGAAATGCGGGACAAGGATGATAGTGAAATATATATACAAAGATTGTGACGATAAAATCCCGGGAAATAAGTTAGGCAGATTTTGTTACGGATTATAGAATGAAACCTGAAGAGGTTGCTGGATGGCAGATTAAGTTGTTGAATAAAGCGAAACATCACAAGTTGGAAAAATACGGAAATGGTTAATGAAAAGAGAAGGAGGCGACAGTTTCCCAAGCAGTGGGTGAGGAGGAGAGCTCAAACATCTCGGGACTTCCTCACTCTTGTGTCTGGAGAGTTTCTCCAACACTGACTATCCTAAACCACAGTGTATCAAGTCAACCTTCAACACTCTTGAACATCTTATGGGATGACTTTGGTCAACCCAAACAAGGGTTCAACGTATATAAATATATATATATATATATATATATATATATATATATAGATATATATATATATATATGTTGTGAGCCACTAAGGTCCCTATATGTTGTGAGTCACTAAGGTCCCTATATGTTGTGAGTCACTAAGGTCCCTATATGTTGTGAGTCACTAAGGTCCCTATATGTTGTGAGTCACTAAGGTTCCTATATGTTGTGAGTCACTAAGGTCCCTATATGTTGTGAGTCACTAAGGTCCCTATATGTTGTGAGTCACTAAGGTCCCTATATGTTGTGAGTCACTAAGGTCCCTATATGTTGTGAGTCACTAAGGTCCCTATATGTTGTGAGTCACTAAGGTCCCTATATGTTGTGAGCCACTAAGCTCCGTAGTTAAGTATCCCCGTCAATGTCTTCACTATATATCTTGTCTGCAAGCTGATAGTGATGTATATAGATATACTTGTCAGCACAAGACAGTAAAAATACTTGTGGGTAACACTTGTTACAGAAGCAAGGAAGGGGCCCCCTATTAGGACCTAGTAACTACCCCGTTAACTGCAAGTTTTGGCTGTTACAGGTGTTAGTGATGCTCACTCGGTACTTAGACTATTGACTGTTAAAAAACCCTTGAGCTGAGAATATAAGTGGTTAGAGAATACAGGTAATTCACACAGGAGACATACCTTCTTACACAAGGGAACGTCTCTATACAAGCATAGTGACCGTGTTAGGGGGGGCCTCGTGTCAGGGGGCACGTGTCAGAGGGGGGGGGGGGGGACGTACGTGACAAGGGGTCCTCTCTAGCACATATGACGTTAGGTAGTTAACGTCGGTCACACAGAAGGTTTTTAGACATTCCTTCAGATATGGGCAAACACACTGAACTTCACACACAACAAAGCTATGTACACACGCAAAATTATGTGCACATACACTGTTCACCCAAACACACACACACACACACACACACACACACACACACACACACACACACACACACACCACAAACACACACACACACAACACACACACACACACACACACACACACACACACACACACAGTACCGGTTCTCCCCCCCCCCCACACACAGTACCGGTTCTCTCCCCCCCCGACACACACACACACACACACACACACACACACACAAACACACACACACACACACAACACACACACACACACACACACACACACACACACACACACACACACACACACCACACACAGTACCGGTTCTCCCCCCCCACACACAGTACCGGTTCTCTCCCCCCCCCCCGCACACACTAAATCCATAACACACACTGTATATCACTGGAGCGACAAATACCCCATCAGGGAAATCACCGCTCGGCGAGATCTCAAGAAAGGTCATTTTCTAAATTGTTCCTTTAGAGGAGAGTCTTGGATAAAATGCTCTGAAAATAGTGGTTTATGGAGGGGGTGGCAGCAACGGCTTATGGGTAAATGGGGACTTTGGATTTATGGCATTTGTATCACCCATCTTTGCCTAGTCCTTTTGTACATAAGTCCCCCCTTATTGGCTCTCTTCCGCTCCCCATTTTCTTAAACTCACTCGCAGATGATTCTCGTTTTCTTACTCGTTCTTTTTCACACATTTTCTCACTCGTTGGTTCTTTCTTACTCTCCCATTCCTTGTTTGTTTCTCACTCTATAAGTCTCCACACACACACACACACACACACACACACACACACACACACACACACACACACACACACCCAAAAACCACCCCACACAACAAGAGATTGACTGTAAACATACATATCCAACACTCAATTTATATTGAAATCCTGCATGAAGTGGCACTGATATGTTTGTTTACCCTACAAGAGTTCAAGAGCAGCTGTTACACATATAAGCACTCGAGGGATTATTTCACATGCGGCACTAGAGGGATAAATAGCCGACCACAAATGCACGCACTATAGAAAGCTTTTTTTTTTCCTACAAACAAGCACTTGAGGGTCTGTTAAACATGCAAGTAAACCATGAGGCACTACAAGTAGAGCAATGCATGAGTTGGAGGAATCTTATATGAGAGCCAGACGGGAAGATAAGATAAAGGTAAACACTGAAGATTCATAATACCTCACTTTTTTCCCTCTTGGTGACGAAGCGGGCCAAGTGAAGCAGCAGTTGTTCCGGGGTCTTGGTGTAACAACACCCTTTTAAAAGGTCACCTGATGCTATCGCCAAAGATGTGAAGACCTTCTTGAAGGAGGGGGGGATCTTTACTCCAAAGTCTTTGACGGCTACAATGTTCTTTCATCCCTTTAAGATGAAAGACTTTTCAAGATTTCCAGAAAGAGTTGGTGCCTGATTTCTGATGATTCCAAGCTGTCAAGACTTAAGCCTATGACACTATTTGTTTGTTGTTTGTTTAATGGGGGACGTTTTTGACTGGGCTTTAAAGCCTGAAAGGTCCAAATCTGCCATGTTCCTAAATAACATGACGTGACACAACTCAATTACCATTGGAAGCAAGGCTTTAAGAACCGCTCCAGCCACCCACCTGCAAAGACCTTTGGGAACACACCTGTCATGGCCGCTGTTGATAAACCTCTCGGACTACCAGAGCTGTGCTGCTGATCAATAATCTCTTGTGTTGAATGACAGGTTTTGTGGCCAAGATTTGTTGCATTATTTCATTGCAAAATATTTACGAATTAATTGGCATACATTTATTAATCGTGATATTTTAAGAAACTTTGCAATTTTAACCTTTACAAGCAGACACAACACACACACACACACACACACACACACACACACAACACACACACACACACACACACACACAACCCACACACACACATATATATATATATAGATATATATATATTATATATATATATATATACATATATATATAATTATAACTGCAATGACCACTACAATATTAGCGTTAATTGTGGAGATGTTAATATTCTGTTGAACTGTCAACACCACTTTCTCTCTCAACCAAAATGTAAAAAATATATTATATTCACAATAGGGACGGACAGTTGAAACTACTAATGCTTGGATCTTATGAAATAAAGCAACCGGCGCCTTGGAGACGTTATACAATGTTTATGAAAACTAGCCAGTGATAGTGATCCCACACCTGCAGGATGGTGCTGATGGTGAGCAGGAAGATGGTGTTGAAATAGTACATTTATGCAACGATTCTTGTAAAGTGAACAGAGTGTCTCAATTACCATAGAGGTAAAGGTCTATGTTTGAGAGTAAGGTATTTACCAGGAGAAAGTGCTAAGCCAATATGAATATATGGTTCTTGTTTGAGAGAGAGAGAGAGAGAGAGAGAGAGAGAGAGAGAGAGAGAGAGAGAGAGAGAGAGAGAGATAGAGAGAGAGAGAGAGAGAGAGAGAGCGCTAGAACGAGCCTCCACGAGACAAAGAGGAGTACGGAGATAGACAAATATAAATTCATATATTCCTTGCGAGTAGTTTTATGGTTGGACGCAAGCGGGTCGAGAAGCCCTAGCATAATACCGGCGATATACTTATTATTCATGAACGTGTATGTTTGTGTATGTGGGTATATCACTGTACGTCAGCTCGTGTGCATTACCGAGGGGGGGGGGGGGGTCGTGTGTACGAGTGTATTCAGAAATGTACTCACCTATTTGTGCTTGCGGGGGTTGAGCTTTGGCTCTTTGGTCCCGCCTCTCAACTGTCAATCAACGTGTATGTGTTTTGTTGAATACGTGTGTGTGTACTCACCTAGTTGAGTTTGCGGGGGTTGAGCTCTGCTCTTTCGGTGTGTGTGTGTGTGTGTACTCACCTATTTGTGCGTGCGTGTGTGTGTGTGTGTGTGTGTGTGTGTGTGTGTGTGTGTGTGTGTGTGTGTGTGTGTGTGTGTGTGTGTGTGTGTGTGTGTGTGTGTGTGTGTGTGTGTGTGTGCGCGCGCGCCGCGTGATTACCTGTGTGTACTGGGAGCCGTGGCGTGCTCGCCCGCCATAAATAACAGCAGCTGCACTTTAAACTGCAGTTCCGCAAAAGAACAATTCTGGGGAATGGCCTGTATGGCAACTGAGGCGAGAAAAACCCTTCAGATGTGCAGGGTGTGTTAGAAGGATTGATGTCGTTACGGGCCACCACTGTTTACCATAAATACCCCGTTCAATAGCATGCCTTTTGGGACGGAAATCAAAAGGAAGCAAGCAGCCACGGAGCAAATATTGCAGGATAATTTAAATACAAAAATGTTAATATATCTAAAACATATTATCGCCTAATTCCTTATGGCGCATTTCTTTCATGACGTTGATTTAAATGATAAGCTTATATAAAGATATGTTTTGATTATTTATACGATGATAAAAATTTTCAGTTATCCAAATATCCGGACGGCACTAATTAGTCTGAATAAACGAGGTCGCATTGTATTCTACTGTCTCGCCGCCGCAAGATTCCAAACACTATGGTGATGTTAGTATTGGTACCAGAGCGTCGACTCACCTGGCGTGTCTAGCATCAGCGTGGCATGGATGGTGGGCAGGTTTGTGGTGCTGGTGGCAGTTGTGGGCGCGAGCGTCGGTCTTGTGGAGCCGGCGAAGACCACGTCCGGAGCGGCTACGACGTGTGTCACCGCCGGGGCATTGACAAGTGTGTAACTGTGTTTCCTGATCACCACGACATCCTCCGCCGTGTTGGCTCCGTCTACAGCCAAGTAAGCCTCGGCGCCGTCTACATACACATTTCCATCGAGTCTTGGTGTCTTAAGCACCATGTCAACGATGGTAGAATGATGCTTCAAAGGCGGCGTGGGCGTATGGGCGTCTACAGCTGACTGAATGTTTGTTAAGTCCTTGTCGCTATCTATTTCTAGTGTGTAGGAAGTTAGTGATTGTGTGGTAGCGTGGTTTGTGTGCGTGGAGGACCTGGTGCCGTTGTGGTGGTGCCGGTGGCGGTGCTCGTGGCCTGGGGGCAAGGCTGGGGGCGAGGCTGGGGGCGAGGTTGGGCTCTCCTGGTGGCCCGGCCCACCTGCACCAGACCCAGAATTGAGATTTGCCTCGACACGCCCTGGCATTATTGGGGGATTCTCACCTCCATCGCACTGACACGGACATTTGCATGGGGAATCCTGGGATTGCCATGGTTCGCGATGGGGCATAACACTGTGATGTGAACCACCCGGCCGGCCGCTGGGGCTGCCGTCATGGGGAATAGTGCTGGTGTTGCCATTAGTACTATCACTGCTGCTGTTATCATAGACGCTATCGCTGCTGCCAGTAGAAATACTGTCGCTATTGCTATCAGTTGAAATGTTGCTGTGATAAGCTCCCTCAACATCCAAGGTTCTTCTAGCAGCTAAATCTACATGGCTTGCCTCACTAGTTGCGTCAGGGTCGCCACTCCCCTCGGAGGAAGTGGAGCCAGGCGACGACACGCGCGCTGTCGTAGGTAAGGTGGGACGACGGATGGTGTGGGTCCTTTCTGAAGGTCCACTGTCGCTCTCCTCGTCCAGTAATGAACCTTCCAGAGTGCGATCCAGTGAGCCTCCTGGAATCCTCTTGAGATCTCTCTCGTCCTCTTCAATACCCTCGTGCCTGGAATTATCCTCCTTTCCCACTTCTCCGCCGTGATTATTGTTTCTTTCTTCATAATCAGTCTCTTCATCCAAAGGTTCATAATCAAAGATTCCACTGACATAGTAAGGATAATCTTTATCATACTCGTACTCGTCAGAACTCATCATATTACCGCCCACGTCGCTGTTACTCAAGATCGATGGAGACGGGATCTGATCTCTATTTTCCTCAACAGGATCCCGTGAGCTGACGTGAGCGTGGACGGACTCCTGATTGGGATCACCCACCATTTGATTGCTTCTTGAAAGGAAAGAGTGTCCTTGGTTGGCTTCAGATCCCTCTGTATCGATACTCGATTCCTTACGCTCACTGTAACCCGGTCTGGTGGATGCTTCCAGAAACCCAGGAGCTGATTGCTTTTCCAGAGATTCGATACTTTTCTGGCGTTTATACTCCTCTGGCAGGATAACACTGTGGCCTGTGTGTGTCGCCGGGGCAGAGGGACCCTTGGCGGCAATTTCTCCAGTTTGGTTGCTCTTGGAAAGAGAAATTCCGTTTCTTGTTTTGCTTCTTTGATCTTTGTCCTCTAGGTCATTGATTCCAATTCCATCAATGCCGGTGATTCCAACGCTGGTTTGTTGGTCCCTTACAGATAAAGGTATTTTTTGCAGCGAAATATCTCCAATGATAGGGAGAGCGAGAGAGCCACTAGCACCCGGGTAAGAATTTATATTACTCTCACGGGCGTCGAAAGGAGTATCGATATCCGAGAATGGTGTCACTTCAACTTTACCTTCACTCTCTTTGTTCGAGGATCCTCCACTGTTGCTTCTCCATCCATCCTCTTCCCCCTCGTAGACGAAGGAAGACGCCGAGACCGCTCCGGAGGGAATGACCTGGTCTACTGGCCCTTTCCGATCGTCAGCCACCATTACCATGGAAATTTCAGGGGAGGCCTCGCTTCTAGCGACATTACCGGGTGATTGTTGGTTGTGCCCAACCAAGGGTTGCGAGGGACTAATCCTGTGATCAACATTTACCTCACTATGTTTTGGTGATGAAAATGGTAATGAATCCTCCTGGCCATCAGTTATATCTTCGCCATCTTCAGTTTGCCTTGATGATGTCTCATCGGCAGAAGATCTTCCTGCAACATCTTCCCGCTGTAAACCAGGTAGAACTACCAAGTTAGAGCCACTTTCAACCACTTTATCGGCAGATAAGTCATCTAGGGTAGCTGTTTTCCTAGCATTGTCTTTTGCAACAGAACCACTTGACTCGTACTCGCCGCCAGAACCATGCACAGAGTGTTCTCCAACAGAGCGATCCACAGAGTCCTCTCCAGTAGAACTACCCACAGCGTGTTCTCCAGTAGAACTACCCACAGCGTCTTCTCCAGTAGAACTACCCACAGCGTGTCTCTAGTAGATTAGAACTACCGCAGCATCTTCGGCAGAAAACCCATCTTCAACGTGTCTATCGGCAATATTGACGCCCGCCGAAGTCTCAGGACTGTGTGTGGTGTATCCCCTCTTCGCTGCTTCATCCCTGACATTATATTCCTCTCGTGAGGTGGAAATCATGGGGATCTGACCCTCCTCTCTGGGTAATCCCACGTGAGTTCCTGTGTGCTTTCACGCCGTCTTTCTTCTTGGGGAGGTGAGTGGGTGGGTGTAAAGACAGGCATCGTATTGTGGGCGTGGGAGGGCGTGTGGGCGTGAGGGGTGGCGATGGCGCGGGTGTGGGCAGGGGACTCAAGGTCAGGCTTGTCCTCGGTACCATGGATAGGCGCTCTGTTATCTCTGTAATCAATAACATGATGGCTTTTCTGGCCGTGTTCTCTTTCTACATTTGGCTCTGTTGTTGCACTATTTTGCTGGTATTCACTATGTTCGTGTTTCATTTGTTGTTGCAGAACACTGTGTTCTTGCTGTTCTTCATTATCTTGCTGCTTTAGAGCACTGTGTTCTTGCGGTTTTTCACTATCTTGCTGTTGCAGAACACCGTGTTCTTGCTGTTCTTCATTATTTTGCTGATGAAAAACACCATGTTCTTGCTGTTCTTCATTATCTTGCTGCTGCAGAGAACTGTGTTCTTGCTGTTCTTCATTATTTTGCTGCTGCAGAACACCGTGTTCTTGCTGTTCTTCATTATTTTGCTGCTGCAGAACACCNAGCCTTGAAAAAAACTTCCATTGCTCAGATTAGCATCCTTGAACAAACAGTGTTGTTCACTATCAGAGGTACGGCTAATATTGCAATGTATGAGAAGATACACCTAATACAATACCCGTAATGACTAAGGCATGACGTCATAATGATGGCGTTGAGATTATTGCCTATGACTGGCGGAAATCTGATCAGAACGTCAGTGTTAAGGACTGTACAGTATATCCAAAAGCTGATGAAGTCTTAAAAAATATTGACAAAATTATTGAATTAGAATACTCTCTACACAGAGTATCAGGTTTTGGCTTCTGTTCTCAGTAGGCTTACAGTGATTTACAAATAATTGCATAGTTTGAATTGTGCAGAGTTAGTCTAAATAGAGAACCCACTAGAAACAGGTACAAGTATTTCATTACATTCAACACTGAGTGAATAATAAAATCTAATATAAAATTGAAATTAATGCACAAACCTGCTATTGAAGACAATATTCTTGTATTAATGATATTTTTCTGGAAGCACATCACTGCATTTACTAATCTACTGACTTCCCATTGAAACTAATGAACCATTGCATATTTATTTATGCCACTATCATTAATATGTTTTTTTTTATTTTGGTGTGAGTTTTGGCAATTTCCAAATCATCTCCTTCTTTACTTCATTGCATGCTGTGCATTGGTTGGTGCACTACATCTTTATGCCTAAGAATAACACAATAACTCTATTCTCATGGCAAGTTATCATAGAAATCACAGATTTTCCCTTGCATGTATAATAGTTTGACTATAAACAGTCTTACCCTTGGGATAGGTAAGCCTGGCGTGAATGGCATATCCTCCATCACCACATTTGTTCCTGTCTCCCGGGAGGCAGCGCTGGCCAGAGCCGACCACGGCAATAGTGTTGTGGTGGGGGTCTGGCACGTTCTCTGTGGCTGCCAGCTTTAACACTGGTGGGCCTCGGGGTCGCTCACATACACTGACCCGTCCAGGGTGACACAGCCACGTGATACCGGTATGATACACGAGTCTCACTGTAAGGGAATAGGGAAATGGATAATGGTGCTTATAACTAAGATAACATGGTCTCATCAGTCTCGCCATTACCATTTCATTAACTTTCATTGGACAGAAAAACACTCCCTCAGAAAGGTTAGAAAAGTATTATATAAGAAGAGTTAAATATTTTTGGAGGGATAAGAACTTTCATAATACTGTACTTTTCATATTAGTCAAGTATTCAAAACAAAATCTCAGCTGTTTCATAAAGTACTGTATGGTACTTGAAGAGTGCCTTACATAACATACATAATGCTATTCTCTCCAACCAAACTGTTTTCAATTCTCCTATTCAATATCACTTCATATATATTGTTCTTATGTGTGGTATTTTCACACACACGGCTCCTAGAACTAAAGGACAAGAGCTACAAGGAGAGGTTAGAGACATTAAATTTGCCAAAACTAGAAGATAGAAGAAAAAGAGGCGATATGATCACTACGTACAAAATAGTAACGGGAATTGATAAAATTGATAGGGAAGAATTCCTTAGACCTGGAACTTTAAAAGAAGAGGTCATAGACTTAAACTAACTAAACAAAGCTGCCAAGGAAATATAAGAAAATTCACTTTCGCAAAGAGAGTGGTAGACGGTTGGAACAAGTTAGGTAAGAAGGTGGTGGAGGCCAAAACTGTCAGCACTGTACGTTCAAAACGTTATATGATAAAGAGTGCCAGGAAGACGGGACACCACGAGTTTAGCTCTCATACTGTAACTACACTTAGGTAATTACACACACACCCATAATATTTGCCACAATCACTTGTAATATACTCCAACACTGTAGCAAGATTACAAACATTGCTAACTGTTACTATACATTTCAATGTATCTCTGTTACTGTGTGTTTCAATGTCCATCTATCAGAATATCTAAAAAGAGTTGACCACTGCTATAGAGTATTGACATAAAGTATGTGGTTAAATTGTCTACCATTACAGTACATTGATGATCCTAAGGAGTTGACATTACAATTGGCTCCAACATATACTAGACTGAAATGGACCAAACACTAATGGAACACACAAAGTGGCTTCCTCAACTAAGATACCATCGTACATCCCCAAGGCACCGGAAAAGTGGTTTCTGTAGATTGAGACTATCTCCATGCTACATGACATCACAGTGAACAAAGCAGTATTTTCTGTCCTGCCCACATATACATGGATGCTATTGATGAAGCCTCCACATATACCAAGGCTCCTGCAGCACATGACAGGACATACTCTATTATGGAAACACCCTACTACAAATATCACCGAAGAACCATCTCAAGCAGCATGGCCATGGCACTTACTGACAAGATCCTCACTGCCAAGATGCCGACTCAGTTCATATGTCACATGCAATTTGTTATTCAAATTGCATGTGGCCTATGTGCCAATGAGCTCCTATGGATATCCTTTATCCAGCCTTGGAAGTTTCAGAGGCCTTCACACATACAACCTTTGTTGTTCATCTTAGACAAAGACACCCACATGTTAGCAGCTGGTATTTAGCCAATCGAAAAGAAGATGAACAACACTTTAGGAGTTCCACATCTATCTACCCGAAGAAGCTGCAGAAGTTTGTTGGTATGTGAACCTCTATCATTGCTTCATTCCATACTGCTTAGACATCTTTCAGCACTTGTATGACCTCTTGTGTGGACATGAGCAGACATCACGCTTCCATTGGATTTGGCTCTTGCAGGCAGAAACAGCATTCGTTGACATCAAATGCAAGTCTACAGAGTTCACTCTGCATGCCCATCCAGTGTATTCGATGCCCCCCATAACAGCCTCTCCACCAATATTTCTAAAACCGCCATGGAAACAGTCCTGCACCAATTCGATTCTTCGCGGCGGGGATCGTATTCCAGGGACCTGCCCAAAACGCTACGTGTACTAGTGGCTGTACAAGAATGTAACAACTCTTGTATATATCTCAAAAAAAAAAAAAAAAAAATTAATTGAGTGTGCATGGTGGCCCATGGCTTTCTTCTCGGCCCACCTCTCAACTGCAGAAGAAGAATACAGCACCTACGACAAGGAACTCCCTACCACCTATGCAGCCATCCAACATTTTTGTCACTTCCTTGGAGGGCAGGAATTTTACTTCCTCACCAACTACTGTACAAAGTTAGAAGCTAAGTAGCCAAATTAGCCACAGAGATGTTAGAATTAATTTGTCAGTGTCAAAGTGGTTAACAAATGGAATGCATTACAAAGTGATGTGGTGGAGGCAGATTCCATATACAGTTTTAAATGTAGATATGATAAAGAGCCCAATAGGCTCAGGAACTTGTTCACCAGATGATTGATGGTAGAGAGGTGGGACCAAAGAGCCAAAGCTCAACCCCCTCCCACAAACACAACTAGGTGAGTATTAGCATACGTCATGGCAGCCAGGGGTGATTCTCACTTCCCTAAGGTCTCCCACAACTTCGGTTACATCTTACAATTTACTACGCACATCTGCCAAGTCAAGGGACAGACAACGCTGTGGCTGATGCCCTCTCTCATCCTCCCCTCAGTCCGGTCCTGTAAGACCTAGCTCCTGTGGATTATGGCTTGATTGTTATGGCTCAGCACTATGAACCTGAACTCCAATGACTGAAAACTGAAAACTGGCACTACAGCTCTCCAGCTCATCAACATTCCCATGTTGGGCTGGTACAGTCACATGTTACACTTTCAACCTGGTACAGTCATATGTTACCTGGTTCCTACAGGCCAAAAATTTCAACCTAAAAATATGTAAGTGCTTTTAACATATTTATGAATATAAAAACTGCAAATATCACTGCTAAAATTTAATGACATATAATGCTTACTTACATTTCAATGTTGCAAACCACTTCTAATGTGCCAACAAACAGAAATTTACCTAATGTCTTCTAATACACTTAGAGCATGCTGGTGCACTTAGAGCATACTAACACAACTGCCACATAAAAATATACTAATAATTACAGACCTTGCTTTATGCTAAGTGAACAACAACGGGCTATTAAATAATCAAATATACTATTATAATGTGCATTAACACACAGCTGCACAGTGACATACAAACTTGAAAAACCACATACAAGAAGGTTCACCTCTAACAAACTTATGAAACCCGCCACTCACTTTAGCCTGGCGACGGTGATGACAGTCCCATCGGGTTTAACACGTCGGATTAGATTGAAGTCGCCAACATAGAGGGAACCGTCGGGAGCTGCCGCAAGGCAGGTGGGAGCCAGCAGAGGGGAGAGGTTGGCCTTTCCCTCGCACCTTTCCCCACAGTTAACTTCTCTCTGCTCTCCGGTACCTAGAAGAGTTGTCACAAGGCGACGTTGACCAGCCAGATATATGTTTTGGCCGTTGCCCTTTTGCAAGATACCTGGAAGAGAAGTGGGCGGCGAGAGATAAGTATACATCAAAAATAGGCAGAAAAGTATTAGGGTGCAGTCACTTATTTGTGTACTCAGGCGAAGTTGTCATCCACTGGTTGATCTATCTTCTTACCTATTGTAATGGTTCCTAACCCTGATTGCCTATTGCAAGGGGTCTGAAACCTAATTTCCCATAGCAAGGCATTCAAATCTCTCTTGCTTTTATCATACCTATTTGTGGAAATGGGTAGGGAGTTAACTTGAACACACTTCCCTTTTAGTTCAACCCAACTGCTCAGTAATCTTACACTGAAGAACTGTTCCAATACATCGCTATGAATCATCTTGGATTGTAGTTTCCACCCTGTAATGCCTGGCACTTTCTTTGTTTTAGTTTCAACATTTCTACTTACTTTTTATTAAATGTCAGTTTGTTTTAATTTTATGATTTCCAATGTCAATTTTTATGTTTCAAGTGCCATGTTTTTGTAGGTATGTCAAGTTGTGTAAGGGAGAATGGTTTTTGGTAAAGTGGCTATCATGCGTTTTGTGTTATTCAAAACCACTCGGAGGAGAGCTAAATCTTGTCAAGGACAAAGGTGTATTCACCTAGTTGTGCTTGCAGGGGTTGAGCTCTGCTCTTTTGGCCCGCCTCTCAACTGTCAATCAACTGTTTCTAACTACTACTACTAATTAGTAGTAGTAATTAGTAATTAGTGTGTGTAATTACCTAAGTGTACTGTAGTTACAGGATGAGAGCTGTGCTCGTGGTGTCCCACCTTCCCTGTAATAGGCCTGGAGTTGTGTGTGCTGTGGATGTATATGAAACTAGTCAAGAATTAAGTGTAACATGGCAAGTTCACCAGTACTCATGCTTCATAAATACATACTGTCCTATACAAAATATTACAAAAAGTAGTACCAAACTGTAAACAAATATCTATTTGATATTACAAGAGTAGCACTCAATCAATGCAGAAATGCCATGCAAATAAAGGGTTTCCAACTGTGGAATGACCTCCCAAATGCAATAAAATGTTGTACTTCTCTCAACCAATTTAAAATGAAAAACTAAGAAATACCTAATTAACATCATGACACAATGTTCCCCGACATTGATGCACTCTAAATAAGTCAACTTGTGTTTG
>WNGS01000337.1:10291487-10328532 GCA_020271785.1 Procambarus virginalis | reverse complement strand
GAATTGTGGATCCAGAGTGTGTGCCTAGCCAACATCAGGTTAATATGTGTGGCACAAATATGTAACCTAGTGCTGATCTGTCACTCAGTAATTGCCAAAGGGAAATGCCGAAGAGAAGCACAAAAGATAATTTCTAACCTGAATTGCAACGTCATGCTGCTCCGAGCAAAAACAAATGAAAGGCGTATTAAGCAATTTCTAAACCTCTTTGCATTTGATGAAGACGATGTAGGATATCTCCCCAGGTATAATGGACATAATATAACGTATTACTTGATATGATATGCTTGCTACATGATACTTTCTGGGAGGGCTGCCCTCAGTGGCCGCTGGGCATGGGGGACACATCAGAAAGAGGCTTTTCATTACATTCAGGGCTGGATTTTGGATGTGTTGTATTTAAGTCTCTTGTCAATATAAGACCTAAGATCTTCCTCATTTGTGCTCTCAATCTTTATATCATTATTTGAAGATCAATTTGGTAGATGATTTGTTTTCAAATAGAAGTAGGTTTACCAGTATAACAAGTGCAAATTACAATAGAGGACTAATTTAATATTCGTGGTATATTGCATACTTTTTTTTTTATTTGGGAGATTTCTTTCAGAAAATCCTAATGCTGTATCATATATGTACTGTATATAATTTTTAATAAAAAACATGATTAACAATTTGTTGATGAAGTACTGTACCTATATCAACCAGAGATTTTGCAAAACTAGAAATGAAGCATTGAACAGAATGGAAGGTTGCCTACCAACACTACCCAGTGGACGCAGTCACAAAAATTTATGCTTATGAGCACTTACCTTCGTCAGTGTTTCTCTGTAGTAATAGTTCACTGTGGCCCCATCAGCATACGGTACAGAGGTGAGTCAGTGAAGTATCATAGTGGTACTCCTCTGACAGGTTACCTCGGGTCCAACCAGTTATGTGTCCCCAGTGGTCATAACTAACATTACTGGGAACTAGGGGTGACACTGGTCTCCACCTGACAGGTCGTCCCACAGTATCATATGTAATGTTGATAAGCATCTGGCCCGAGACAGAGAAGAGAGCCTGGATGACGAGACAGGATCATAACTGAGTGTAAGGAGGTCAGCGCCATTCACTCTCAGTGTTCCAGCAACCTGTATAAAGGGAAGGTAATCAGCTGCTACTGGCTGAGTATTTTGAAATTATAACACAGTGGTACTATTGTCCAAAAATTACAAGACACTGAATTACTCCTGAAGGGGTGTTGATTGAGGTGTCCCTGCTAATCTCACAAGATGCACAATTCTATGAAATTTTCATAAAAAAACCCATGGATGGAAGTGAACAGGTATTGTAACAATGGAAAATAGGGTATTGGTGTGCTTCTCTTGGGGGGGGGGGTTGTCGATAAAGTCAATGGATGGACTAGCCTATTATCTACCTCAATATAAGGAGACTGTACATTTGTTGTACCGCCAAAAAATCCATGTTTTTTGCTATTTAAATTCTAAAGGGTATAACAGACCAACTGAACCATAACCATAAATGAACTAACCTCTACTAGGCCTAAAAATCCTTCTTGTCAATTCATGTTACTATTTTTTATGTAGTGATCATATCACCTCATTCTTCTACCTTTGGTGTATTTAACACCTATAAACTCTCCTTGGAGGTCTTGCTTTCATTTCCAGAAGCCATTTAGTGCATGTCTTTTACTCCTTTATCAGTTTACTGATGGCTTCTTGAGATATGGGCAACATACAACTGCTGCATATTCAATTTTCGTCTTACAAAGTTTGTGAACAATTTCTTTAACATTTCGCAATCCATGTAATTAAAACGAATCTAAGATTGGAAAGCATAGTATATACTCCTCGCACAGTGTTCTTTATGTGGTCCTCAGGTGACAGTTTTCTATCCAAAACCACCCTAGATCTTTTTTCTGTATCAGAGTTCTTTAACACTTTTTCCACATAATTTGTAGGATTTGTGTGACCTATTTCTCATATTCCACATTCCATAATGTGGTACTGTATTTATTACATTAAATTCCATTTACCAAGTGTTGTTCCCTACACTTATTTGGTCCAGGTTTCTTGAAGGGCATGAGAATTATCTTAAGTTTCTTATGCAGTTTCCTGTATTCTTTATATTCTATGTTAGTCGGCTTTCATGCTTGTTTCTCCACTTACCCCTCATCTTCTTTCAGCTCACCTTCTGTATGCCTAATACTGACTGTCTCTCTCAATTGCTAACACCAAGAATTTATCAGAATCCAGGAAAGACCGAAATATCATCACTTTCTTTTCACGTACGGGGGTTGGGTTATTTATTTTAGCCTCTTTGTTGTGACTTATTCTCTGCATAAGATAAGGGTATACGAAGGCCAACAATGAACTAGCATCATAACTTTAACTAGAAAACTATCTAGCATGAACCTTAACCAGAAACATCATCCGTGTACCTCATGCCGAGTCCACCACTATGTTGGCTGGCAGGAGAATAGATCCACTCGTAACGGTTGACAAGCTCGCCGTGATGGTGTCTGCTGCGGGACAAGTTGGGAACATCTCTGCAGCAATCTGGCTGGTAGACTCCAACACTCTATACGAAGTCCTCTCCAGTGTACCTCATGGCCCCAGTCTGTCACCAGCCGCAATGACCTTACCAACCATGTCTGCCACTGCCTCAACGGGCCCTGCAATGTCAGGAAATATGTATTCTGCTGTTAGTGCAGAATACATGAATTTGGAGTATTTAAAGGTACATAACTACTTCAGTCTGCTTGGGAGGATTAAGTTTGATGGGTATTTTATCCATGGCCCAGTAAAAATAATACTTGCAACTAATTTAAAAATACAATTCTTGCCACATCTCACCTTGAATCAACTTAAAAAAATAACAAATATGTGCAATATGAAAACTTTACAGATCTCTTTGAAGTATAATAGCCAATTGAAGTCATCTAACATGACTATTTTGTTGCATGGCAATGCTCATGTATCTCACTTTAATTAGTTTATTACAGTGATGTATTAGATGAATGGAAGCATTTAGTTGAGAGAGAAAAAAAGATTAATTTTGAATTTTATTCATAACCAAATTTTTATATCAACAATATCTCCCTACCTACACCAAAAATGTTTTTCTATGAGAATATCTCTTTCTGTTAAAAATATAGATTATATTATCTCATATTATCTTCTAGACATTTCAACAGTCTTCAAGTGATAAACTTCATCAGAAGCCTACCTAAAGCATTGCAAGCAAGTTCAAACTCATTATAGCAGTCACATAAAAGTTAAAGCAAGTGCCACCCACATCAAAGTAGGTATCACTTGCTGTAACTGAACAGAGAACGAACATTGAAGAGATGGAAGTTTTTGTTAGAAGTAAACACATGTAGGAAAGTTAATGGAAAAGCTCTGGAAATAAAAGGGTTAAATCAGGTTTGAGAACAAATCCACAAGGGCCGTGACGAGGATCGAAACCCGATTGGTTCGATCCTCGTCACGGCCCTTGTGGATGTGTTCATTTGATGCATCATGTTATTGTGATGTGTGTGTAAATCAGGTTTGAGAACCCTTCAGGCTCCCTGGAAGAAAAGAGCACCCTGTGATATTTTTTCAGACACCAGTGTATCATTGGAGTCCTGCCCATGTTCACCTGCCTTCTTGGCTGATAAAATGGCAGGTTAATGGCACAAACTTAAATGACTAGTCTCAATTTCCTCACAATATGAATGAATGAATTTAAACAGTCACAGACCTACCTAGAAGGAATATTTTATGCAGAACACAAAACAAAACAAAAATCCACCCACTTATGCAGGAGCAACATTTTATGATTACTATATTATGTACCATAGTTATTCATGTATGATCTAACTCTACTAGTTATGTTGTCATTTATGCAAGAGATAATTAATCCCATCTACTCAGCACAAGAACATTGTTATACATTTGAAACAGGATGATGGATGCATATGGGAAATTCTGTTGGGTATATATGAAAAGCTATTCTTTACTAGTCTTTGTTAAGGTGAAGACAACTAATTGGGAAAGGAACAAAAAGTCATAAGGAAAATTTGCAAGTACTTAGGGCTAAAAGTTATTAATAATGCAAGATATGAACATATATATTAATTAAGTCATGTTTATCTGAAAACAACTTCTATTTAGAGCTTTTTAATAACTAAGTAAACTACTGATATTGATAGTCTAGATATTTAAGACAAAGATTATAAATTTAAAGTTGCTAAACATCTTTCTTTAAGAGTAAACTGTCTGAAATACACAATTCTTGCCACTGACCTGAGTTGTGGGTTAGCGTATTTCCTCTGACTCTCGTCCTTACTGGATTCTTGCCATCTCGCGTAACAACAACCTCAGCCCCTCGTGTACTCAGGTCAAAGGTTAGTTGAATGACCTGACCAGTTGGCAAGACAGCTTGTGTTAGGCGACCTTGTTCGTCGTAGTCGTAGTTGTAAGATCGACCAACGGCCTCAATCTTGGAGCGCATGAGGCCTGAGGCTCCATGGTACCGAAAAGTAATATTATAACCATCAGGGGCCACAAGCTGTTCCAACATCTTCATCATCGATAAGTTAATTTTTACTCGTTGTTTCTGTGGGTTTTCTATAGATGTGACATCTCCAAAGTAGTTGCGGATGAGCTGGAATCTATTACTAGCACCATCTGTCACAGTCAACAGCCTTGCAGCACTATAATTTATACTGTATGAAAACTTGTAAATGGTTTGGCCTGTGACAAGATTTCGAGTTTCAACATGCTGCCCGTATTTATTGAACACATATACCTCATGGGCATCAGGGGAGAATATTTCATACTGTTTGCGAACATTTAGTTCTGGAAGTACAGTTCGCACTGATCTAACACGGTATCCAGCTTGGTCACTGATATGCAGAACATTGTCAGGTGTAACAGCAATAGATGATATGGAAGAGAAGATGGCAGAAGATGCCGACACGTTGTCGTAAGTATGACAGTAACAGGTTGGATCTCGACAATTGCACCGAGAGTCTGCACCAGCAAAAGTATAGATGCGGCCATCACTAGTTATAATGCGCACTCTGTTGATACGCTGAGTGTCGCTTTCCGCAACATACAGCTCCCCTGTAAAAAATCCAACAATGAATATAATGAGATGTCTCTTTCAGGCGAGTCCCTTGGTGGTTCTCTGAGCTACCCACCAGGTAAGCTTGAAACCTAGGTTACCACACTAGGCTCTTAAGATTCACGAGTGCCTACCAGAAGCCAGTACCAAAATATGCCTCCCCCCCACCCTTTCCCCCCTCAATAGAGGCAAGGAGAGTCTGGGAGAAATAGATCACCACAGTAATCTGAAGAAAAAATCACAAAAAAGGTAGGATGCAACAAAATAAGCAACTACATAGACAACATTGGCAATCCTGACACAAACATATACATTACACACACTTTAGTGGCAAGTGACTGCAAGTGACTGCAAGTGACTGCTAATTTCTAACACTTGCCACTAGATGGCAGCAACCAGCTAACTCCTTCATACACACATTCACCATGGGTTCTGAGAGAATGTGCACCTGAGCTCAGCATCCCTCTTCAACTGATCTTTCAGGCATCCCTGTTTACAGGAGTTGTAGCTGATGTGTGGAAAAAGGCTAACATAGTTCCAATTTACAAGAGTGGAAGCAGGGAAGACCCCCTTAATTATAGACCGGTATCATTGACAAGTGTAATAGTCAAAATATTGGAAAAAATAATTAAAACTAAATGGGTAGCACACCTGGAGAGAAATGATATAATATCAGACAGACAGTATGGTTTTCGATCTGGTAGATCCTGTGTATCGAATTTACTCAGTTTTTATGATCGAGCAACAGAGATATTACAGGAAAGAGATGGTTGGGCTGACTGCATCTATCTGGACCTAAAAAAGGCTTTCGACAGAGTTCCACATAAGAGGTTGTTCTGGAAACTGGAAAATATTGGAGGAGTGACAGGTACGCTTCTAACATGGATGAAAAACTTTCTGACTGATAGAAAAATGAGGGCTGTGATCAGAGGCAATGTATCGGACTGGAGAAATGTCACAAGTGGAGTACCACAGGGTTCAGTTCTTGCACCAGTGATGTTTATTGTCTACATAAATGATCTACCAGTTGGTATACAGAATTATATGAACATGTTTGCTGATGATGCTAAGATAATAGGAAGGATAAGAAATTTAGATGATTGTCATGCCCTTCAAGAAGACCTGGATAAAATAAGTATATGGAGCACCACTTGGCAAATGGAATTTAATGTTAATAAATGTCATGTTATGGAATGTGGAATAGGAGAACATAGACCCCACACAACCTATATATTATGTGAGAAATCTTTAAAGAACTCTGATAAAGAAAGAGATCTAGGGGTGGTTCTAGATAGAAAACTATCACCTGAAGACCACATAAAGAATATTGTGCAAGGAGCCTATGCTATGCTTTCTAACTTCAGAATTGCTTTTAAATACATGGATGGGGATATACTAAAGAAATTGTTCATGACTTTTGTTAGGCCAAAGCTAGAATATGCAGCTGTTGTTTGGTGCCCATATCTTAAGAAGCACATCAACAAACTGGAAAAGGTGCAAAGACATGCTACTAAGTGGCTCCCAGAACTGAAGGGTAAGAGCTACGAGGAAAGGTTAGAAGCATTAAATATGCCAAAACTAGAAGACAGAAGAAAAAGAGGTGATATGATCACTACATACAAAATAGTAACAGGAATTGATAAAATCGACAGGAAAGATTTCCTGAGACCTGGAACTTCAAGAACAAGAGGTCATAGATATAAACTGGCTAAACACAGATGCCGAAGAAATATAAGAAAATTCACTTTCGCAAACAGAGTGGTAGACGGTTGGAACAAGTTGGGGGAGAAGGTGGTGGAGGCCAAGACCGTCAGTAGTTTCAAAGCGTTATATGACAAAGAGTGCTGGGAAGACGGGACACCACGAGCGTAGCTCTCATCCTGTAACTACACTTAGGTAATTACACTTAGGTAATTACACGTTACCCTTGCAACAACCCCTAAATACCAATGAAGGAATGGAAAGACCTGAAGGACCCACCAGAAAAGGGCATTTCATTACATTCCATGTTCATTTTCTGGGAGGATCTTCTCAATGGTGTCCTGAGCTCTCACCACACACTAGAAAAAAAGGCAAAACCTTGGGAGGAAAAGGGTGACACAAGTAACCCTAGAGGAAGCAGCTTGAAAATAAGGACCAGGTACCCAGCTAAAAAAAAATCTATATTAGAATGCCAGAAGCAGGCGATGAGTCACAATAATGTGGCTAAAGTATGTTGACCAATCCACACACTAGAAAATGAAGGGACGACGACGTTTCGGTCCGTCCTGGACCATTCTCAATTCGATTGTGAATTCTCAAGAATTCCCATGCCTGGGAACAAACAAACAGGCAGTCTAAAGGTGACCACTCATTGAACTACCCGTCATAAAGCACCAAACAAAAGGTATGGGAGGAGCACTGCCGTTAAATAAAGAATTCAGAAGTCAATGCCTTACCAACATTCAAAAGTGGGGCAATGATTCTGAATCATTTAAGTACAAGGAGGGATGCCTAAACACATAAAATGAGAATCAAAGCAAATGCAACAAGAAGGCCAACATGCACAAAGAAGGTCATGTGAAGTCTGAAAAGGGAACTAACACAGTCCCCTTGCATTGGACGAGAGTCCAAAGGAAAGCCAACACTTTGTTAGGGACTGGGCCCGTAGAGCAGTGAATAACCAAGAGCAAAAAAGGCGTTGTGAATGAAGGAAATAGCTGTTGGGTACCCTCAGGTGGCCTAGGCTGTTTTTTTTTTTCTACCACAAACGTGGCCACACATTTACAATGCTAACCAGCATATATACATTATCTTCTGTCCTCCATGGACAGGGTTAGAGATCAGTTAAACATATAGTTCAGGGATTTATTGAACAATCAACCACAGAAGGTGATTCGGTACTTTTAAAATGCTAAGCTAACCTACAGCCTGGGCTGTCATCTAGTCATCCCTCAGGTGGTCCAGGCTGTCATCTGGTGACAAGTGAGTGTTGCTAACTAGCGGTTACTTGCCACTAACGAGCATGTACATGTTTGTGTCAGGGTTGGCAGTTCATGCAGTTACTTGTTTTGTTGCATAATATCTTTGTCCCTGTTGAGGAAGGGGGGGGGGGAACCACATTTTGGTACTGGCTTTTAATAGACACTTGTGAACCTTAGTGCCTGGTGTGGTAAGCTTGGTTTGGAACTTGCCAGGTAGGTAGCTTGGGAAGCCATGGAAAAGGCCCTCCCAGAAAATAACAACAGGTTAATATACTGAGGAACATTTAATAATATTGCAAACTGGAGCAAAATACTCTTTTAATACAACATATTTTTCTGGGTGAAATCTAACTGCAAGTGTTTTTGATATAATACATAAATCTCTGCCTAAAACAAGACATACAAGGCCATCCACAGCATACCTGCCCAACCACTTGGGCTGGACGGTAGAGCGACGATCTAGCTTCATGCAGGTCGACGTTCAATCCCCAAATCCAAGTGGTTGGGCACCATTCCTCCCCGTCCCATCTCAAATCCTTATCCTGACTCCTTTCAAGCGCTATATAGTCGTAATGGCTTGGCACTTTCCCCTGACAATTCCCTTCCCGTTCCCACAGCATACCTTGGGGTGAGAAAGCAATGGACTGTGGATTTAACAGTAGAGCTGTGCGGGATACATCAGGGGGGTCGTGAATTGGTGTTGGGCAGTTGAGAGATCGTCCGCTCAACACCTGAAAATCAATCATGCATTCACAATTTAGGGCTTAGAAGTTTTCTTAAGATCAAGTGATTTTTGTTTAATACACTCAGAAACAAAGTGCATATATACTCAATAACATCCTAACATTGTAGAGAAAACAAGCAGACTTATAATTGATTCCTGGATAATAAATTCCTTATTAACACATTCAAATTCTCTGGGAATAGGCAAAATATATATATATACAGTATATATATATGTCTGCAATTGTCTATAATATGAAATGCAGGTAAGTATGTTCTGTAAATTGCAAATTTTCATATACTAGGTGTGTGTTTGGGTTGAGAGGGAACAATATATGCTGATTGAACAATGTGAAGAGGCTCACATGGACACAGGAAAAAAGATGCTGATACAAATGAGAAGAAAAATCAGGCTTAAGTAAATATAAAAAATATATTTACTTTCTGAAAAACACACATATATGCTTCCCAAGGCAAGATCACTGGACAGGATAATGGTAATCAGGGTAGAGTGATAATTTGCCCCAGCTCAACTGAGAAGTTTTCAAGCACCTCTGTTTTGTTACACACTGGTACAAGGGAGGCACGAGAGAATCTCACTCCAACTCACCTGCAGCAAGAAACTAATGGGTTCGGAATCTCCTGTTATAAGCTTTTAACATCATACACAATGATTAGCATACTGAGTAGCCATCATACCTGTACGCGATTGTCTGGAGTGACCCTGAGGATAAGATGATCATCGAGAATGTGAAGTGAACCATCCAGTTGGGAGATAGCAAGCTCAGTGGGCCAGCGGAGGTGTAGCTGGTCCATGTTGATGGTACCGTTGCATGGGACGGGAGCCCAGTGGGAGCGGTGATCGTGGCCACCAATAAGTGTATAGATGAATCCAGTGGGATTCACAACGCGGATGTTGGTACCATCTGCTATATAGACGTCCCCATTTGATGAGATGGCAAGGCCTGTAATAATTAAGGCTGTTATGAATACCAGTATTTTTATCATTTACAGAATGAAAAATCTACTTCTGAAAATGTTATCAGCAAATACATTATTTTGTTATCATTGTGTCTTATCATTCTTACATTACTGGTTTCTTAAAGTTTCTTTCCCACAAAATAGGTAATAGAAAATGAATTTCATACTAATGCATAGACTAACATTTTTGGCATCAATTATGCATAAGATAATTACACAGTAGCACAAATATACCTGCAAGTATATTGTCAGAAATAGTAGCTTACATGAGGTTATACATTCTGACATATCAATAATTATCACATATAATGATAAATCAAAGTAACAGGGTAATGGGTCTCTTATGTTCAAGGAATCATATTAGTGGTAAAAACTGCCACTTCTCAACCCCTACTGCAGCCGGCTACAGAGCCTTGAAAAAAACTTCCATTGCTCAGATTAGCATCCTTGAACAAACAGTGTTGTTCACTATCAGAGGTACGGCTAATATTGCAATGTATGAGAAGATACACCTAATACAATACCCGTAATGACTAAGGCATGACGTCATAATGATGGCGTTGAGATTATTGCATATGACTGGCGGAAATCTGATCAGAACGTCAGTGTTAAGGACTGTACAGTATATCCAAAAGCTGATGAAGTCTTAAAAAATATTGACAAAATTATTGAATTAGAATACTCTCTACACAGAGTATCAGGTTTTGGCTTCTGTTCTCAGTAGGCTTACAGTGATTTACAAATAATTGCATAGTTTGAATTGTGCAGAGTTAGTCTAAATAGAGAACCCACTAGAAACAGGTACAAGTATTTCATTACATTCAACACTGAGTGAATAATAAAATCTAATATAAAATTGGAAATTAATGCACAAACCTGCTATTGAAGACAATATTCTTGTATTAATGATATTTTTCTGGAAGCACATCACTGCATTTACTAATCTACTGACTTCCCATTGAAACTAATGAACCATTGCATATTTATTTATGCCACTATCATTAATATGTTTTTTTTTATTTTGGTGTGAGTTTTGGCAATTTCCAAATCATCTCCTTCTTTACTTCATTGCATGCTGTGCATTGGTTGGTGCACTACATCTTTATGCCTAAGAATAACACAATAACTCTACTCTCATGGCAAGTTATCATAGAAATCACAGATTTTCCCTTGCATGTATAATAGTTTGACTATAAACAGTCTTACCCTTGGGATAGGTAAGCCTGGCGTGAATGGCATATCCTCCATCACCACATTTGTTCCTGTCTCCCGGGAGGCAGCGCTGGCCAGAGCCGACCACGGCAATAGTGTTGTGGTGGGGGTCTGGCACGTTCTCTGTGGCTGCCAGCTTTAACACCTGGTGGGCCTCGGGGTCGCTCACATACACTGACCCGTCCAGGGGTGACACAGCCACGTGATACCGGTATGATACACGAGTCTCACTGTAAGGGAATAGGGAAATGGATAATGGTGCTTATAACTAAGATAACATGGTCTCATCAGTCTCGCCATTACCATTTCATTAACTTTCATTGGACAGAAAAACACTCCCTCAGAACGGTTAGAAAAGTATTATATAAAAAGAGTTAAATATTTTTGGAGGGATAAGAACTTTCATAATACTGTACTTTTCATATTAGTCAAGTATTCAAAACAAAATCTCAGCTGTTTCATAAAGTACTGTATGGTACTTGAAGAGTGCCTTACATAACATACATAATGCTATTCTCTCCAACCAAACTGCTTTCAATTCTCCTATTCAATGTCACTTCATATATATTATTCTTATGTGTGGTATTTTCACACACACGGCTCCTAGAACTAAAGGACAAGAGCTACAAGGAGAGGTTAGAGGCATTAATTTGCCAAAACTAGAAGATAGAAGAAAAAGAGGCGATATGATCACTACGTACAAAATAGTAACGGGAATTGATAAAATTGATAGGGAAGAATTCCTTACACCTGGAACTTTAAAAACAAGAGGTCATAGATTTAAACTAACTAAACAAAGCTGCCGAGGAAATATAAGAAAATTCACTTTCGCAAACAGAGTGGTAGACGGTTGGAACAAGTTAGGTAAGAAGGTGGTGGAGGCCAAAACTGTCAGCACTGTATGTTCAAAACGTTATATGATAAAGAGTCCCGGGAAGACAGGACACCACGAGTTTAGCTCTCATACTGTAACTACACTTAGGTAATTACACACACACCCATAATATTTGCCACAATCACTTGTAATATACTCCAACACTGTAGCAAGATTACATACATTGCTAACTGTTACTATACATTTCAATGTATCTCTGTTACTGTGTGTTTCAATGTCCATCTATCAGAATATCCAAAAAGAGTTGACCACTGCTATAGAGTATTGACATAAAGTATGTGGTTAAATTGTCTACCATTACAGTACATTGATGATCCTAAGGAGTTGACATTACAATTGGCTCCAACATATACTAGACTGAAAATGGACCAAACACTAGTGGAACACACAAAGTGGCTTCCTCAACTAAGATACCATCGTACATCCCCAGGCACCGGAAAAGTGGTTTCTGTAGATTGAGACTATCTCCATGCTACATGACATCACAGTGAACAAAGCAGTATTTTCTGTCCTGCCCACATACACATGGATGCTATTGATGAAGCCTCCACATATACCAAGGCTCCTGCAGCACATGACAGGACATACTCTATTCTGGAAACACCCTACTACAAATATCACCGAAGAACCATCTCAAGCAGCATGGCCATGGCACTTACTGACAAGATCCTCACTGCCAAGATGCCGACTCAGTTCATATGTCACATGCAATTTGTTATTCAAATTGCATGTGGCCTATGTGCCAATGAGCTCCTATGGATATCCTTTATCCAGCCTTGGAAGTTTCAGAGGCCTTCACACATACAACCTTTGTTGTTCATCTTAGACAAAGACACCCACATGTTAGCAGCTGGTATTTAGCCAATCGAAAAGAAATGAACAAACACTTAAGGAGTTCCACATCTATCTACCCGAAGCTGCAGAAGTTTGTTGGTATGTGAACCTCTATCATTGCTTCATTCCATACTGCTTAGACATCTTTCAGCACTTGTATGACCTCTTGTGTGGACATGAGCAGACATCACGCTTCCATTGGATTTGGCTCTTTCAGGCAGAAACGGCATTCGTTGACATCAAATGCAAGCCTACAGAGTTCACTCTGCATGCCCATCCAGTGTATTCGATGCCCCCCCTAACAGCCTCTCCACCAATATTTCTAAAACCGCCATGGAAGCATCCTGCACCAATTAATTGAGTGTGCATGGTGGCCCATGGCTTTCTTCTTGGCCCACCTCTCAACTGCAGAAGAATACAGCACCTACGACAAGGAACTCCCTACCACCTATGCAGCCATCCAACATTTTCGTTACTTCCATTAAGGGCAGGAATTTTACTTCTTCACCAACTACTGTACAAAGTTGGAAGTTAAGTAGCCAAATTAGCCACAGAGATGTTAGAATTAATTTTGTCAGTGTCAAAGTAGTTAACAAATGGAATGCATTGCAAAGTGATGTGGTGGAGGCAGATTCCATATACAGTTTTAAATGTAGATATGATAAGAGCCCAATAGGCTCAGGAACTTGTACACCAGATGATTGATGGTAGGGAGGTGGGACAAAAGAGCCAAAGCTCAATCCCCCCCCCCCCCACAAACACAACTAGGTGAGTATTAACATACGTCATGGCAGCCAGGGGTGATTCTCACTTCCCTAAGGTCTCCCACAACTTCGGTTACATCTTACAATTTACTATGCACATCTGCCAAGTCAAGGGACAGACAATGCTGTGGCTGATGCCCTCTCTCATCCTCCCCTCAGTCCGGTCCTGTAAGACCTAGCTCCTGTGGATTATGGCTTGATTGTTATGGCCCAGCACTATGAACCTGAACTCCAATGAATGAAAACTGAAAACTAGCACTACGGCTCTCCAGCTCATCAACATTCCCATGTTGGGCTGGTACAGTCACATGTTACACTTTCAGCCTGGTACAGTCATATGTTACCTGGTTCCTACAGGCCAAAAATTTCAACCTAAAAATATGTAAGTGCTTTTAACATATTTATGAATATAAAAACAGCAAATATCACTGCTAAAATTTAATGACATATAATGTTTACTTACATTTCAATGTTGCAAACCACTTCTAATGTGCCAACAAACAGAAATTTACCTAATGTCTTCTAATACACTTAGAGCATGCTGGTGCACTTAGAGCATACTAACACAACTGCCACATAAAAATATACTAATAATTACAGACCTTACTTTATGCTAAGTGTACAACAACGGGCTATTAAATAATCAAATATACTATTATAATGTGCATCAACACACAGCTGCACAGTGACATACAAACTTGAAAAACCACATACAAGAAGGTTCACCTCTAACAAACTTATGTAATCTGCAGTGAAACCCGCCACTCACTTTAGCCTGGCGACGGTGATGACAGACCCATCGGGTTTAACCCGTCGGATTAGATTGAAGTCGCCAACGTAGAGGGAACCGTCGGGAGCAGCCGCAAGGCAGGTGGGAGCCAGCAGAGGGGAGAGGTTGGCCTTTCCCTCGCACCTTTCCCCACAGTTAACTTCTCTCTGCTCTCCGGTACCTAGTAGAGTTGTCACAAGGCGACGTTGACCAGCCAGATATATGTTTTGGCCATTGCCCTTTTGCAAGATACCTGGAAGAGAAGTGGGCGGTGAGAGATGTGTATACATCAAAAGAGGCAGAAAAGTATTAGAGTGCAGTCACTTATTTGTATACACAGGGGAAGTTGTCATCCACTGGTTGATCTATCCTCTTACCTATTGTAATGGTTCCTAACCCTGATTACCTATTGCAATGGCTCCTAACTCTAATTACCTATTGCAAGGGATCCAAAACCTAATTGCTCATAGTAAGGCATTCTAATCCCTCTTGCTTTTTATCATACCTATTTGTGGAAATGGGTAAGGAGTTAACTTGAACATACTTCCCTTTTAGTTCAACCCAACTGCTCAGTAATCTTACACTGGAGAACTGTTCCAATACATCGTTATGAATCATCTTGGATTGTAGTTTGCACCCTGTAATGCCTGGCACTTTCTTTGTATTAGTTTCAACATTTCTATTTTTTATTAAATATCAGTTTGTTTTAATTTTATGATTTCCAATGTTAATTTTTATGTTTCAAGTGCCATGGTTTTGTAGGTACGTCGAGTTGTGTAAGGAAGAACGGTTTTTGGTAAAGTGGCTATCATGTGTTTTGTGTTATGCAAAACCACTCAGAGGAGAGCTAAATCTTGTCAAGGACAAAGGTGTATTCACCTAGTTGTGCTTGTGGGGTTGAGCTCTGCTCTTTCGGCCCGCCTCTCAACTGTCAAACTGTTTCTAACTACTACTACTAATTAGTAGTAGTAATTAGTGTGTGTAATTACCTAAGTGTACTGTAGTTACAAGATGAGAGCTGTGCTCGTGGTGTCCCACCTTCCCTGTAATAGGCCTGGAGTTGTGTGTGCTGTGGATGTATATGAAACTAGTCAAGAATTAAGTGTAACATGGCAAGTTCACCAGTACTCATGCTTCATAAATACATACTGTCCTATACAAAATATTACAAAAAGTAGTACCAAACTGTAAACAAATATCTATTTGATATTACAAGAGTAGCACTCAATCAATGCAGAAATGCCATGCAAATAAAGGGTTTCCAACTGTGGAATGACCTCCCAAATGCAATAAAATGTTGTACTTCTCTCAACCAATTTAAAATGGAAAACTAAGAAATACCTAATTAACATCATGACACAATGTTCCCCGACATTGATGCACTCTAAATAAGTCAACTTGTGTTTGCTGTTGTGAATAATACATAATATATCTGTACCATTTACTACAATGTTGTTGCCTTTAAGGCAACATTCAGGATTATGCAGGCGATGAGTCACAATAACGTGGCTAAAGTATGTTGACTAGACCACACACTAGAAGGTGAAGGGACGATGACGTTTCAGTCCGTCCTGGACCATGTCCCTTCACCTTCTAGTGTGTGGTCTGGTCAACATTCAGGATTATATAACCCAACAGTTCAGGATTATATAATCCTGAACTGATTATATAATACAGTAATAATAATATAATAATAATTTTTATTTAAAAAATGCATAGACGAACACCGTACAATAGTTGAAGAGTTGTTACATAAATACATATTTAATATGCATCAGTAAGAATCACTTTAAAATAAACATCAATCAAATTTGTATATCATTTGCTAAATTTCTTTAATATTTCATATATGTTAGCTTACTACTCATACATAACAGTTACTGCAATAAATTTAAAATTACAGTACACTCACTTATTATTGTAAGTTATGCCTTGAATATTTTGTGTAATTAGTGGCTTTATATAATACACAATTACTGTACCTACTATGTATCTACTGTAACATGTTCACATGTATACTATATATATAAATAAAGATTATTACATTATTATTATTATTATTATTATTACTATGAAAATTAGTATGGAGCCATGTGGAGGATTCGAACCTGGGCTTTGCGTACTCCTGGGCAGGGAGTAAAAGAACTCCCAGAACCCTGTTCAGCAGGTATCCAGCAGGCACTACCTGCTGAAGGTTCTGAGGATCAACGTCCCCATGGCTTAGTCTCTGACCAGGCCTCCTGGTTGCTGGTCTGATCCACCAGGCTGTTTGAGGCACGCTCTACTCCACTACACCACGATATGGTCAAAATTATTATTATTATTACTATAAAAATCATGCTGAAAGTATGATAAACGTAACAAGTATGCCAAAACAGTAAGGTTATGCACATACACTAACCCCAAAATATTTTAAATATTTACCCTGACATGCATGCTAAAACACTATGTTTAACCTGATAAGCATGCTGAAACAGTATGGGGTAAACTTGGCAAGTATGCTGAAACAGGGTGATAAACCTTACAATCATACTGAAACATTGCTAGACCAAACACTCATGCTGAAACATTACTGTATGTTAAACCTGACAATCATGCTGAAATGATATATTAAACCTGATAAGCATGCTAAAACAGTATGGTAAATCCAACAATCATGCTAAAACAGTATGGTAAATCCAACAATCATGCTAAAACAGTATGGTAAATCCAACAATCATGCTAAAACAGTATGTTAAACCAAACCCGACAATCTTGCTGACACAGTATGTTAAACCCCCCAAAACATACTGAAACATCATGTTAAACCAGACAATAATCCTGAAACAGTATGTTAAGATAGGCAATCATGCTGAAATAGTATGTCAAGCCAGGCAATCATGCTGAAATAGTATGTCAAGCCAGGCAATCATGCTGAAATAGTATGTCAAGCCAGGCAATCATGCTGAAATAGTATGTCAAGCCAGGCAATCATGCTGAAATAGTATGTCAAGCCAGGCAATCATGCTGAAATAGTATGTCAAGCCAGGCAATCATGCTGTAATAGTATGTCAAGCCAGGAAATCATGCTGAAACAGTATATAAAACTTTACAGTGTGAGGAGGGGGGGGGGCAATAATTTGTCATTAAACTTGAAATATGTGCAATAATAATAATAGTAATAATAATAATAATAATAATAATAATTATAACAATAATAATCCCCATATTCCTTAATTATTTTGAACTGGTAAAACGTTAGCAAGCCAACTGGGTGTATGCATTACATTTATTAGAAGACAGAGGATGGGACACAATACAATAGGGATGACATTTATCACTCTCTCAGATATAAACTGTACTTTCTCAAATATCAATGAGAACAAGGAGGCAAACACCTCAAAGATGAGGTGGACACCTCATACACACCTTGTATGGGGAGCCGGTCGGCCGAGCGGACAGCACACTGGACTTGTGATCCTGTGGTCCCAGGTTCGATCCCGGGCGCCGGCGAGAAACAATGGGCAGAGTTTCTTTCACCCTATGCCCCTGTTACCTAGCAGTAAAATAGGTACCTGGGTGTTAGTCAGCTGTCACGGGCTGCTTCCTGGGGGTGGAGGCCTGGTCAAGGACCGAGCCGCGGGGACACTAAAAAGCCCCGAAATCATCTCAAGATAACCTCAAGATAACCTCCTCCCTTCTGTATTAGCTCCAGCTTCCCTCTGAGGGTGTAAAGTGGTGATGCTACCCATTGTGAAAACGTGCGGGAAATCTACTTGACACACATTCTCTCGTAATAACTAAACCTGTGTTGTATTACAGGTTTAGTTATTAATGATTTCAAAAACAGCAAAACACAGGTGAACATACATAGGATGTGAAGAGGTGAGGAAGGTTGGTTACATACAGTTAATAAGGTACTTTTAAACTGGTTGAGAGACGAACATTCTTTAATGTCATTTGGGAGGAGCTGGAAATGGATTAAGATGCACAACTGCAATGTTCAAATACAGAAATTTTAAACAAAATCTTACCTTGGTGGTAATTATAGGCATGGTGAACGTGGAGATTAAAACCGCCAACCTTTGAGATGAGGAGATCATTGCCAGCTACTCTAGCTGTCTGATGCTCCCAGATGATCTTCGGACAGGAGGCATGTTCATATCCCACGGAAACCCTGGCCACTGTCACTCCATGCACACGCTGCCTGTAAAGTGAACACACACTCAAGGTCTTATACCCACTTCCCTGTATATAGGAGTCATAGCAGATGTGTGGAAAAAAGGCTAAACATAGTTCCAATCTACAAAACTGGCGGCAGGAGGACCCCCCCCCCCCAATTACAGACTTGTATCACTGACAAGTGTAAGAGTCAAAATATTGGGAAAATAAATAAATAAATCTACCATTAGTGTTAGGTTTTCTGAAGTTTGAAAATTATGTACAATAAGACTTAACAGTTACCAATAATGTGGCATTGGTATTTGTTTTATGACAGTGAAAATTTTATTGTGACAATCTTTTTGAAACTTAGATAATTTTTAACGCTGAAAATCTTTCTTGTTTTTTGTTTGTTTAGAATGCATTTGCTTTTTCATTATTATCATGTCTTCAAGTTACTTAACTTGAACTCCCTTAACTTAACTCCCTTGTTGTTCTGTATACAAATAACATTATTTTATAAATATTGTACAGTATTACTTTTCGAGATTAATGTTTTCTTTTCTCATTTATTACTGTTCTAGGTTTTCGTTTATTCAGTGTTAGTAGAGTATTTGTTTCAAGCTGGAGTTTTCATTCAGTTAATTTTCAGTTAAATTTTGTGTCTTCACTGTTTTGTTTATTTACCCCTTTGGAACAACAAAAATCATGCTTATTTTTCAATTAAGCAAAATTTCATATACAATATTGGGAGGCAATGAGGTATAGATGTTTAGCTTTTATTTATATTCGTTGCAATGTTGTTATATGTTTTATAATGGAATTTTGTTTTATTTTTGTACTTTTATTTATGGCAAAGTTAATTTATTTATTGCCAGTGTTTTCAAGTATATCAAGTTGTGCATGGGAGAGCATGTCTGTCAATAAAACAGCTTTCCTGCACTTTTATGTAGACTCTCTCCATCCTCTACCGTCACTACTCAGAAGGAGGGGGATGCTGCTTCTGGTAGTGGGAGGTGCGTTTTGGGCTCTGCACTGAGGCGCCGACCTCACTTTTCCTCTCACCGCCAGAGATCTGTGTGATCCTAATGGTGAGTAATTCCATGTCAACATTATGTCCTCCTTGTGATTTAAATATATATATATGATGCTTGTATATGAATGGTTTGTTTGAATCCCTCAATTCAAATTTTTTTATTTTATTTTTTTTTTTATTATTTCTACCACAGACGTGGCCACACAGTTATAATGCTAACCAGCATATATACATTTTCTTCTGTCCTCCATGACAGGGTTAGAGATGTGTTAAACATATAGTTCAAGGGTTCATTGAGCAATCAAAATAGTTGTGTGTAATTCATGTGAATTCCCTTCCATTTGAAGAAATGCTATTTAAATCCCAAGTGGGACAGAAATGGTTGGACACATTTCCTCTCACCTACAGCAGCAAGTAGGTACCCAGGAGTTAGTCAGTTTGTTGTGGGTTACATTCTTGGGGGTCAGTAATTTGATCTTGGGGGAGGGGGAGGGGGTTCCCATTAATATAAGCTTAACGTGTATAAATACATTCTGGCTGTCTGTCCCCCCCCCCTGTTCTGTGGTCAAGATATGATCAGTGAAGGTCTCGATTCATGCAGGCTGGGGTTCAATCCCCGACTGTCCAAGTGGTTGGCGTTCTAATTCCTTGCCCCCATCCATCCCAAATCCTGATCCCGATCCCTTCCACAGTGCTATATAGTCGTACTGGCTTTGTGCTTTCCCCTGATAGTTCCCAACCGACACACTGAATTATTATTATATTTTGTATGTGTTCCCTACTATGACTTTGTTTTCCATCCAAATGTTACCCACAACTTTAGAAACCTCAGTCATTGAAATAACTGAAATGCATGTAAATACTTTCACTAAAAACATTTACATGCAAATATGGAGACTCTCGTCCAACAAAAGTCCATCAAGTATCTTTCATATACAAACTTACCTGTATACATTCAGACGATCCCAAGCATAGGTGAACTTTATATTAGGGTCGGCCTCGAAGACCCTGGTGAAGAGGGTGCCTTCTAGAACTATCCTGAGGTGGATCCTTCTTAATGTAGCTGGGATGTGATCAGGAGTCAATTGCATTCTGATAGTTGACTCATATCCATTGGCCCTGAAGTGTGATGGGAAAATCAATGAAATGGGGTTGTGAACTTTAAAGAAAAAATTGGTTTGGTGAAGATTGCAACATCAATTGCAGATTCAACATTAGAAGGAAGACGAAGTAAGGAAAATCAGGTAAATTGGGAATCTAAGATGTGAAAGAAGTATAAAATGATAAGGAACATGAGATGAAATAGTACAAGAAATCTTTATACAACCTTCCACTCAGTTTAATTTGGATAATTTGTACTGCAATATGTCAATAATCTAAAACATATATCTTGGCTCATACATTTTTTAATCCTTGTAATATCTTTGAATAGGTCTATAGTGCAAACAAACAACAAAAATGAAAGGTTTTATCCCATACCATTTTCAATATATAATTTTACCTTATAGAACCCCAATGACTGCTATGCATCCATGAATTTTCTTTTCTTAATCAGCTAGTTTTGAAAATAAATATTTTGAATATAAGCATCCTTTATCTCACCTGGAAGAATGATACACCAAATACATCCCAGTTCCAGGAATCTGAACAGATTCCTGGACTGCTTGTGACTCCACCAGGATGGCATCAACATCTGGACATTCTCCCTGGAAAACATTCTGCCATGTTGCCATAACAACGGGCCTCAGAAGATCATAGTCATGGAGGGGACAGTGAGAGGTGAGTTGTCTCTTCGGATGGTCGTGGTAGTCGGTGGTCTGATCACTACCAGACAAGCCCGTCACTGTCATCATGATATCGTCCAACACTACTACTTCATTCCAAGGCACCATTACACGGATCTAAATGGGAATGTTAGGGTTAGCTTGGTAGTTTGTGAGTGTATTGAAAGGGAAGCTTTTGTGGTTACACTAATGCATTAATATACTATTTATGGATAAATATATTATAGTATATTATTTCTTTGCTTTGATATTTTATTAGAGAGAGAGAGTACTATACAATGCATTAGTGCCATTATAAACTCATTTACAGTACATCAGAACACATTCTATCTACCCTTTAGCATCCTGTTTCTCAACTTCTCCCAAACTGTTCCAACACACCCTTAAGAGTATGAACCTAATTCTTCTTGTTTGCACAACAAGTGTTCTAACCACTTCTAGATTGTTCGTTTTATTACTAATGATGTTTATTCTATATGCTGTTCCCCCCAAAATTTCAGAGCTTGCTGGTGATAGCTGGTTAGAAAACCCCCATCCCAAGTCTGAGGCATCTGTCAAAAGGTCATGTGCAGGAAGGAGGTGCACAGGACTTAACCATTAAAGTCCAAGGAGGAAACTAGTAAGCCAGTGATGGGCAAATGGAGTCTGCACAAGACGGTCCTAGTGATGGTGAAAGTGGGGACAACAAATGAACTGGTAAAGTGCTAGAAAACAAACTCTGCCCAGGGATTATAATATACAGGCAAAGCTCAAGCTCATATACAACTACTTAAGATTCTACTGAGAGGCAGAAGGAGCATGAGGATACTGGATCATTTAGAGCAACGAAAAGCCACCAGAAAGGTAGAGCTAAATAATAATTCATTGTGTTGGGGAACACGAAGCTAATGTAAATATACACATTAGGCTCCAAGGTCAAACTACTGACCATACCCAGGATGCAACCCTACAACAAGCTGGTTAACTTCTCTGGAAACCGCCTTGGCGCGCCTTACCCAAGTCTCTCCTTGGGCTGATTTGCCGTAAACCCCGACCCCCAGCACTAAGATGAAGCAATCCTCAGCTGTCCCAACTTCCAAGCGCCCCGCCGCCATTTTGCCTGACAAACCACATACATCTCGCACTCATGTGATGCATCCACACCCCCACTCTCAGGTCTTCTTCACGCTGTCCTCCTGGCGCATCTAAAAAGACTGATGTGATTGCATCCCGGACGTAAAGCTCTGGAATCCGTCAACATGTCTTACCCTGTCTTCACCTACCCTGACCCGACCTGATTTACCCTAACCTACATGTTTTTCGTGTTCCTTCATGTGCTTGCACTTCCCTTCCTTTCTCATATCTGATTAGCGACTACCTCCCAAATATTCTTTGCCTCTCCACCTCCGTCTCTTGCTTGCATCCCACACTTTTTATAGTTCAGCGATGATTTGCTTTCACCTTTCATGCGACTCCTCATCTTTCCCATCCTGAGTCCCTTTCTTCTTGTCTGTTTATTTTGTCCTTATCCTCACCCACATAGAAGACGTCGTCATCTTTATGCCTCTGCCACATCTTGACCATTGATGCACCACTGAATGTGACGCATCTTTCTACATTACCACTCGTGCCATCATCGGGAGGAAAACCTTCATGCAAACTGCATGTATTGCAAAGAAGAAGAATAACTCCTGACTGTGAATTTGGAATGAACCTGACTGTACTACTGGGACCCTGGGACATGTCAAGACAACAGCAGGGCATACAAAATGCAGAAAATGAGACCTGGTTGATACCTGGTTGATGAAGTTCTGGGAGTTCTTCTACTCCCCAAGCCCGGCCCAAGGCCAGACTTGACTTGTGAGAGTTTGGTCCACCAGGCTGTTGCTTGGAGCGGCCCGCAGGCCCACATACCCACCACAGCCCGGTTGGTCTGGCACTCCTTGAAGGAAACAATATAGTTTCCTCTTGAAGATGTCCACGGTTGTTCCTGTAATATTTCTGATGCTCGCTGGTAGGACATTGAACAACAGTGGATCTTTGAACCAATCTACATGGATACTAGGCAGTTCACCTGCTAGTAGCTGCTGTACTACCAGTGACTATGCACCCAGCTATTGGACCAGCTTACCTGACACATTAGTCATTAACTCATCAATCATTGCACATTTGAGCTGTTCTGTGGTCATTTCTGGGGGAGCTTGGATGCCTTATCAGCTGTATTTTTGGTTACTGCTGCCTTGTTGCCTGTGGTTGGGGCTTTGGAGGCTCTGCCATGTTCCTCTCCATAGGAAGGCTGTGGCAGGCTTCTATTCAGCTCATTTGTCTTGCCGATGTGCTGTGCTGGCTCATGCCTTGGATTTGGCTTGGTCCCTGTCTTGTCTTCCTTTCCCATTTTTGGTTCTTTTTGTTTCTTGAGGAAGCTAACACCTTGGTTCTTGTAACTGTGGCTTTTTAGCGTCTCAAGTTATTTGATTCTGTCTTCGCTGCACATTGGAGGCAGTTTCAGGACAGGTCCTCACCTGTTGTTACTTGGGTAGGTCTCTGGTGAAGTAGGATTTCCATGTGTGGTGCTTTCTCCAGCTTTTGCTCTTTTTTTGATCGGTATTGCTCTCGAGAGGGGCGCACTTGTTCAGAGTTCTTTGCAGTGGGCCCCTTTCATGTTTTGCCCCTTTAACAGCACTTTTGGGGGACATCTGACCCATTTTGTCACCCATTGGTCCTTCAATATATGGGCTTTCTGGAACTTGTCCTAGAGCCTGCAGTGGACGTGGTCTTCAACCCCTTCTTTGGTGTTGGGCATCAAGAACTAGCAAAGTCTACCCTGCAGCTCCATCTGCCATGGCAGAGTTGGTGGATGCTGGACTAGTCGAATTAAGACCCGCTCTGTGGTGGGTTTCTTATTTGTTCCTGATCTCCTAAGCGTAACTCGCAGGATCTACAATACATTCTTGAACTTTAGGATTTGAATCACGTAATTCTTTGACTAATTTTCCACATGGCCATCTTAGTTCTGGTCTGCCTAGTATTGCAGGCAGATTGTTGGATGGTGTCCTGAGTCCTGTAAATTTGGGCCTGGAGTTCTTGAAGATGCAGATGCCTCCAACTTTCTTGGCAAAACATGATTCTGCATTGTTTTCATGGTCCCATGGTTTGTTTAATAGGCGAGTATCACACATTGCATCCAGTGGCTGTGATTTGTAGATATTTTTTGGCATCTTAGGTCACTTGGGCAGAGATGCTTTATCTCAAACCTTGTACAATGATGCCTTGCACCTGAGGTTATTTCAGCTCATTTGCATTGTGGTGAAACTGAGACAGTCCCCATATTTATTTATTTATTTAATATTCATTTATTAATTTATATATATATATACAAGAAGGTACATTGGGTTTAAGAGAGTACATAGTATTGATGATTTTACATTCTTGTAAAGCCACTAGAACACATAAGTGTTTCAGACAGGTCCTTAATCTAACAGATAAATTTAAGTAGGTAATCTGTAGCAAAATTGAAAAATTATAACAAGTGCATTGTAAGGAAATCTGAAGAAAATCAGTAGGTACATTACACTGAGATTTGCGGATTATCTAACAGGTACAGTCTAGCATAATTTGAGGATTATTTCTAGGTACATTGTAGTAAAATTTGCATTTAACATACCAACCATGATATAAGATGATGGCAGTAAATACGATGGTGAAGTTATATGGCTTAGGCACATATTTTGGGGGAGTGGATAGCAGAAGATACAGTGCGAGTTTGAAACATTAGGTAGGAAACAATTGGTTTTACTTTTGAATAAGGTGTAGGTTGGACAGCTTTTGAATTCGTTAGGGAGCGAGTTCCATAGACTAGGTTCCTTTATTTGCATAGTGTGTTTACACAGATTTAATTTGACTCTAGGGATATCAAAGATATATTTATTTCTGGTGTGATGATTATGCGTTCTATTACATCTGTCAAGGAAGTGTTTCAGATCAGGATTTGCATCTAGGAACAAGCTTTTGTACATGTAAATGGCACAAGAGAATGTGTGGAGTGAGTTTATGTTTAGCATGTTTAGGGATTTAAACAGGGAGGATGTGTGTTGCCTTAAAACAAAGTTTGTTATTGTTCTGATAGCAAATACACCATGTAACTCATGAACCCCATACATACACCGTATTGTTGACATTACAATATTCTCTAATATGTCTGAACTCAAGGCTTCTGAGAATCCAACTGGATTTTGGCAGCCTGATACCTTTTAAATGTGCCTCGTCTTTGTGAATTACAAATTACAAGCGCTTGGTGTAATAAAATGCATTTTTCTGCGTGACTTTTCAGTGGCTCCTTTCGATCTCAAGAATGGGTGGAGATAATCCCAAAAGCCTGGTGTATCACATATGTCTCTAAATTGCCAGTGCTATATGTTACGGGATCTACCGGGAGTTTTGTGACACTGAACACTATTTAGAAAACCCAGACAAATTTTACAAGCACCAAGGGGCTTAAAAATATAATCAAGCAATAAACAAATGGAAGCACTTAAAATAAAAGATGGTTGGGGCAAGAATAGTGCTCTTTTTTTGTTATTTCCTTTATATCACTTATGAATAATATGCAAATATTTTGCACTCAAACTGTCTATAGTATTTCTTTAGTCTGTTCCATACCCATAATTGATATTTTCCCTTTTCAAAACTTCTTAAAGCATTTAAATATATTTTTATATTGTATTGCATTTGCCATAAAGTGTAATAATATAGCTTCATATACATATATATACAGTATATGACAATAATACTAAAACATTTTTGTAATTCAACTGTTTTCAAATAAAAATTAAATGCTAACAACACACTGGAAATATACAAAATGCTATATTCAGTATTAAAACTGAAGAAGAGAGGAAACTCTTTTAACAATAGTGGAGAATTTATCTGAAAATTAATTCAAATAATTTCGTCACTAGTCTTCAAGATTGATTATTTTTATTTGTCTTATTTATTTATATATATACTGTACAATAGTTTTTTTTCATTCCTGTAGAACCACTAGCACGCATAGCATTTTGGGCAAGTCCTTAATCCTATGTTCCCTAGAATACGACCCGCCAAATCGTTTAACAACCAGGTACCCATTTTAGTGTTGGGCAAACAGAGGCTACAATTAAGGATTGATGCCCAATAAAGCCTCCCCGGCCAGGATACGAACCGAGGACAAAGCGCTCGCAAAACACCAGGCGAGTGTCTTACCACTACACCGCGGGGACTGCAACACACTTTAATTAAAAGAAACAAAAGTTTTCCTCACCGTCTTTGGACTGAAGGGTGGCTTGCCAAATGTTAGGGTGACAGCTCCTCCTCCATTGACCATGATATCGAACCATCCATCCCGCCTGGTGAGTGTGAAGCCCTCCTGGTTCTCAATGGTCGATACCCTGAGGCCCACCACGCCCCTGCCGGCTCTGGTCACCACACGCCCACGAACCACAGCCGCTCTCCTGCACCACACCAGCACAGACACTCATCACCCACCCGCACCACAACACTTACACAAAGTGGACACACACAGGCGTTATAGTGTGGGGGCAAAAATTTACAATACTAAAAGGTAGAACTCTGGAGAGTTTAGAGAGAGAGAGAGAGAGAGAGAGAGAGAGAGAGAGAGAGAGAATTAGAGAGAGAGAATGAGAGAGAGAATTAGAGAGAGAGAATGAGAGAGAGAGAATGAGAGAGAATGAGAGAGAGAATGAGAGAGAGAGAGAGAGAGAAAGAGAGAGACAGAAAGAGAGACAGAGATTAAACATAAAAATAGCTATTTAGTTCGCTGGAAAAGTCTCAAACCCAGAATTATACAAGGATATAAATTACATGTAAAAATTATGACAGACTTAAAAATTATATTATTGGGATATAATAAAAAGTATTATGAAAATACACTCTAGGAGACGTACTGTAAATATATGCTGAAAGTAATTTATGATAGAAATAACCAATGTAAATATACTTAAGCAGTTTAACTTTTATAACTTTTAACTTGTTTCAGATATAAGCAGCATAATATTAAGCATTATAACATTGTTTTTGAATGACATTTTTGTTTAAATATATTATATGTTCTTTTATCCAACAAGTAATGTTTCAATCTAGAAATAATCCATTCAACAGATTATTTATTTAGAGAACAGTATTTATGAAAACAAAAATCATTTAGATATATATATATATAATCAAATCAGAAAGAGAAAATACAGAAACAGATTCGAATCAAGCTGTAAAAATATAGAACGTGGCTGATTTGTCAGAGAGCATTATTCCAGGGAACAATAGTGTATTAATAGACAGAATTTGCATGCTGGCTTTAACAAGTACGGTAAAAGGAAATGTGTTTCTTAAGAAGGAGATATAATTACAGATGAATAAAAAGGCAACCTATTGGGAAACCCATAAATAACACTTTAACATATATACTGTACTGTATATATATATTAAATATGTAGCAACATGTATATACTGTACAGTATTTAATGCATAATATATACAATATATATATATATATATATATAATATATATATATATATAATTATATATATATATTATATATATATATATATGTTTATATACAGTATATTTATATATATATATACTGTATACACACACACAAGATTAAAAAATACTGATCTCAAAAAATGCAGAGAAACCTGATAACGAGTGCTCGTTATCAGACAGAATGGGAATGACACAGGACTACCTAAGAGGAGGTAACAAGCTCAAAAAGACACTATAGGAGCAGAAATGTGGCCATAAAATTAAGTGAACACAGATGCTGCTCACGAGCCAGCGAGGGAGCAGTGAGTGGCAAAAATATAGGAATAAGATAAACACAAATACTGGTACAATTGGTAATGGCAAAGCACTTTATGTCCTCATGATATATTCATTACATTTTTACATGTTTTTATCCCTTAAGCGTTACATGAAAGTAATGCTTAAGAGATACGTTAGTCTCCCTATCGTTCAAATGTCCAAGCAAAAATTCCTGTGTGTGTTTAATTCCCTTTCTTTTCAGCCAATTGTTATTTCTCTGCCCTGCGTTATTGTGGCTATAGTTGTTAAGTAGTGTTTTGCTGAGCAATATATCTCATAATGTGGTAATCTATTTACGTGTTTTTATTCCTTAACTATTATTCCGACAGTCCCTGTGGTGCAGTGGTAAAGCACTCGCCCGGCACTTCAGGGGGGGGGGGGAGACTTTGACCTGGGTTTGTATCCTGGCCGGGGAGGATTGACTGGGCGCAAATTCTTAACTGGAGCCCTTAACTGGTGCCTTCTGTTCACCCAGCAGTATATGGGTACCTTTTTTTTTATATACAAACATTTTTACATTCTTGTACAGCCAATAACATGCAGCCTTTCGGGCAAGTCCTTAATCCTAATTTTCATACACACACATTCCCAGGAAGCAGCCCGTAGCAGCTGTCTAACTCCCAGGTACATATTTACTGCTAGGTAAACAGATCCATCAGGGTGAAATAAACTCTGCTCATTTGTTTCTGCCTCCGCCGGGATCGAACCCGGGCCCTTAGGACTACGAACACTGAGCGCTGTCCACTCAGCCGTTAGGACCCCAGATGTTTTTTAAAAACTGGTTGGTAACCTGGATGGTTACCTAGTTGTTAAATGATTTGGTGGGTTATATTTTGGGGAATATTAGTATTAAGGACGTGCCCGAAACGTTATGCATGAAAAACTATGAAAAAAGAAAAGAAATTTTTTGTAAAGAATTTCATTGTTTTTCAGCTTTTTTGGTTTCTACACATAAAAGTAATTATTATATATCATGCCATGGGTCCCAAGAAAGTCAGTGGTAAAGTTCAACCTATGAAAATAGTTGTGATTAAAGGCAGTAGAGGATGTCTCTTCATTGTTAAGAAAATATGTAAAGTATGGGAAGAACTGCAAAGTTTTGCTGAAAAGATTTGCCCAGAAGGCCGTTGCATTAACCTTTTTAATGACAATGTGATGTCTCACTACAAACAAGTGTTAAGGCAGGGAAAAACAAGTCTTTATGGAAAGGGTCTTAGTGAGAAAAACAAGCAGTGAGCCACATCCAGGTCCTAGTGGTATGCCTGCATAACATAGGAGAGAGAATATCCCAGAGAAGTCATCACTGCCTGATGTTACAATGGAAGGGGACTTCCCTTTCAAATACTAACACCTCTCTTCCTCCCCTCTCCTACACCATCTTCCATACTCCAACAAGAGTCATCAATAAAGGTTAGCTATAACTTGTACATACTATAGTACAAAATATTTGTGTTTATTATGTATGAAATGTATTTTGAAGTTAATATTTTTGGGAGTGTGGAACAGATTAATTCAATTTACATTATTTCATACGGGAAAAATAATTTTGGGTTACGAATTTTCAGGCTATAAGCCATCTCTGGCAACTGGATAAATTCGTAAATGAAGGTACCACTGTATAAAAAAAAATAATAAAGGTGAAAAATATCAGTTCTCCCATAATGATCATCTGTGTTCTAATATAAGCAATAACTATGTTGTTTCTTTTTAATTCTTTCTATTATCCAGCTCTTGTGAAAAATTTAATAATAGTTGTACACTACTTTCTACAATATGCTTCTTGCTCTTTAGTCACCTGTTTTTATTTCCCACTGCTATTGTGTTTATTTTATTCTTCTGTATTTTGCTGCTCAGTTCTTCCTTGCTGGCTCTTGAACAGTATCTATGTCGGCTTATTTTTATGGCCCTATTTCTGCTCCCATGATGTATTTTTGTGCTTGTAACTACTCCTTGGTAGCCCTCTGTCATTTCTATTGTCTCTAATGACAAGCACACTCCTTATGTTCGAAATCCTGCTCAGACAAACACTTTCTGTTCAATGTTGTTTCTCAGCATAATATATACAGATATATTAAGTGTTTCATATTACTGTATGGGCAAAAATTGAAATTTGACTTTGCTCATTCCTATTTATATTTATTTATTTACTTATTTATATATACATGTACAATATCTCTTACATTCTTGTAAAGCCACTAGCACGCATAGCATTTTGGGCAAGTCCTTAATTCTATGTTCTGGAATATGACCCCGCCAAATCGTTTAACAACCAGGTACTGTACCCATTTTACTGTTGGGTAAACAGAGGCTACAGTTAAGGATTGGCGCCCAGTAAATCCTTCTCAGCCAGGATACGAACCCAGTACAAAGCACTCATGAATCACAGGCAAGTGTCTTACCAACTACACCATGAGGACTGATATAGAAAGAATGTCTGCAAAACTTATGAAAGATCAGTTAATATTTAGAGGTTGCACAGTCTGCTCACTTGAAATTTTATTCCAATTCATATTAAGCATAATAATAATAGTATATACTGTATTATAATGTATATATCCCAAATAAATTAGATTTACAATTAATCTTTTTATTCTAAAATACATCCCACAAAATTAAACAAAGTTGAAACTTAACATTCATGTTAACTACATTCAATTAGTAAGATGCAAGTCTTTTTTTATTAGCTTGGTGATGACTTTTCTGTGGTGTTTGACACTCCTTAACAGGAGTTTAGTTTAGTTAGTTACTAACTAAAAACCTATAAATCCAACATTATGTTTGTAACTCATCTTCTATGTACAGTATGTACTTTTACCTGATTAAACATTTTGATGATTTGATTTGATTTGATTTTGATTCAATACTTTAAAGGCAATGATGGAGCTTTTTAAAACATTACTGCAGTTTTCCTCCACACTGCCAACCCTAATCCGAAGAATGTCTTTGAACGGCAGGTGACAAGGTCTCCCAGATTTTTCCCTTAAAAGACTAGGTTTTCCCCTCTAATCATTAAAATTCTTTCTTTTATTCTGGCTTCTCCAAATTCTGGAACATCTTTTCCTTCTCTGCCAGTGTAATACGTTCATCCAATAAAGTCAATCAAACATTTGTTTCTGACAGATACCAATATGTTTCTTAGCCACCTTCAAAGCACTCTCCTTGACATCTCTATCCGGGTTCAGAAGTTGAATCATATCCAAGTCATTATTTGGTTCCAACTGACTTGCAACTGCCTCATGCCAAAAGCAGATATATATGAGGCTGACAAAATAAGCTGCTTTTTCTCATTCTCTCAATTCTTAATTAGTCAACTCCAGTAGTTCACAGAATAGGACGACCTTAAGAGTGTACAGTACAGTATATATGGTCTTTGCCATCCACCTTGCTTGATGGAAATCTCCTCGTGAACTGAATTTGAACTCACATTCAGACCAACCTCCAGGAAAGAAGAGGGACAGATTTAAAAACTCTGTACAGTAATCTTATTCAAGATTTTTTTAAGATAATCTACCATGACTTCTTACCAACTAAATCCCATAGTGTTTTGAACTTGCAGAATTAATAGAACTGTGCAGCTCCTATATATTTTTAGTTTGTCTAAAATTTGGCATATGGATCACTTACTTGAAGGGAACCAAGGGGATGAGCAAAATGATCAGAAAATAGGAATTTTGGAAAATGGGACCACCCTTTATTTTTATATTTATCTATGCAGAATAACCATTTGAATAGTGAATTATTTGCTGGAGCACTTTTTAGCCATATCAGGCCTTTGTTAATACTGTAGCAGAGTGACTAACAGAAGAGAGGAGAAGCAGTTTATAAGCAGCCCATCCTCCTATTACATTAAATTTTAAATTTACATTAAACATTTAAATTTGAATATTTTAGTACAGTAGTACTTATAGTAATGATAAGGACCATAGTATATACTGTATACCGACGTACAACAAAATTAGAAAGTAGAAATTGGCACTATTAAGTTGGACAAACCAAAAAAACTATTTTCTACTTATGTTGCATAGAGAAACTAAACTAACCTAACCTTACCTTCTTAGGCCTAATACACAATATCTGAGGTAATAATATAGTACATATGTGTGCTATACTAGGCCTAGGAATATTTAAGTTTGTTTTTTGCTTCATTTTTCCATCTCTATAAAGTGAATAGTACAAAGTTTGACTATCTAATTGCTTAGAATGGCAATAGTTACAAAACTACTATCTAAACAGGAGAATAGGTTGTTATAGGCCAGTTTTCCATGAACTGGCCTATAAATTGCTTCTCTTTTCTGTTAGTCACTGATACTAACAAAGACCTGATAGGGCCAAAGTGACCTAGCAAATAATTCACTATTCAAATATGATTATTCTGCATTTAATAGATCAGCTACTATTAATCTTCATTGCATATATATATATAAGCATATATATTAGTGAATGTATAGTATATTAATATATATATATATATATATATATATATATATATATATATATATATATATATATATATATATATATATATATATATATATATATATATATACAGTACAGTATAAACATACAAACAATAATTGACAATAAAATGAAATTTATATGCTTGCAATGTCTGAAAAAGTTTTCAAAATAACTAATCTCTGGCATATAGGATTGTGTTACAGCAATTAACAAGAATACTAATACAATAGATTAGGCTTTATAGTATAGAATTTGGTAATGATGTTGACTAAAATATAAGACGCAAAGTGCATGCATTTCGTGACAGTGCTAACAAGCTCTCAAATCAACAGTCAAGTGCATATAGGTGACACACACACACACACACACACATATATAATACATACAAGCTATAACAGACAGGAAAAGCACCAGATATTTATCAGTGTGAACATACTATTGTTTGTTTCAACATAAAGTTTACGAGATCTAAATTTCCTAAATTATGAGCAAATTGTATAAGTATATTTGATTAGGCTGATCGTTTATTCAGTTAAGTATTAAGACTATGGTGTTAAAATTAGTTAAGGCAAGAGGAAGATATAAGTGCTCGTTGATACCATTTAATTTTTATTACCAAGTGACTCTGATAGAAATATAATAAAAATTTACTGAGTATTCTGTTTCTCGAATTTACTTTTTAGGAAGCCAGTGCAATACTGAATGTTGACGTTATAATAAATAGCTAGATAATGGGCAAAAGCCATTTATAAAATATTATTTATTGCCAAGAAACTCATTTATTAATTTAATAAACTGTCGGAGAATTCTTAGATATAAAAGTGCCGTGATTCCCATCTGCTAACTCAGATTCTACTAATAAGGACTTGCATCTGTTAACGGCAGTCTCATTACAGATCTGTTCAGCTAACAGAAATAGCACATTCGCTCAAGCTGGCACAGAAAGCTCTGCAGGTAGGTGAAGTCAACGTTTAGTTCTGACATGCATATTAACACCACTGTCTGACATGCATTACAGTTGACAGAAAGGCAGTAAGCGCTAACAGTCAAACAGATCATGCATTTCACCCGTGGTCATAGATTTTTGTTCATAATTAATTGTTCATGAATAATTACGTAATTCACCAATGAGAGATTCAACAGTGTATGATTTTTTTAAAGCTTTATGCAACTTAAATGAAAGTGCTCAAGGTTATCACTCAGAGATCCTTTACAAAAGTCATATATGATACTTTACTGTAACAAAGGTTTAGGGTGATACAGAGGAATTATATAAGAGCAGAGAACAAGAATTAAATTTATAAGAAGATTAGGCACCACCAAAAAAAAAAAAAAACTGAAAAGAACTAAAGTATGGATTGCATGCAAATTGGCAAATGAATTGTACAGACTTGATAATACGGTAATATTTGTTCTTATAAGTGAAGGTTTTTATATCGGGAGCTGAGGGTTGGGTTGACTATATGGATTCTTTTATCATATACTGTACATGAATACCAGTAATATTTTCAATCCTAATATGTTCAAAGTTCACCTCTGCAATCCCAATGTGCATCCTAAACTAAACATAAGAACAAGGCCCATGTTTTTATTTCAAATTACAAGCTCTAATTTAATTTTCATTCACAAAAATAGATTAGAAATAAAGTTAAATGCTATTGTTTAGAGAAAACTTTTAACTTCAACAATACAGTAAATCAGTTGGAAAATCAAAGTAAATGTTGGAACATGAATACACGGCCAGACACACCTCGGTCATTGTCCATGCCATCATTACACTGGGTCTCTAGCATGGCTGAACAGTCAGGTCCATCCCAGCCAGTCTCACAGCGGCAGTACCAGGTTCCTTCAGCTGTGGCCTCACAGGTGCCCCGGTTGCGACAGTTGCCAGGGCAGCCAGAGAGTGTGCAGTGACGGCCATTCCATCCAGTCATGCACACGCAAGTGCCATTCTTGCACTGCCCATGTTCACTGCATCTGTATAATAAGAATATTATTTAAAGACAGATGAGGACACATTGAGCCACTTTGTGCTAATTACTAAAAGCTTAATAACCTTAATATTATCTATAATAAAACTGGAAGTCTGTCTGTCTTCAAGGTGGATGCCAAATGCTTGGGGGTAAGTACCACCAAACTTTGCTGGGTGAATGGTGGCTGTTGTGTGATGGGTATGGCCCCCATGCCCCTTCCCTGTTGTATGAAACTGCAAAGGCACACAATTCCAATCTTTAAATACCAAATACCATCTTCACAATGATTCATCATTGTTTTATGGATGGTGATTAAGTACTGTCAGCCCCCAGAATCAAGAGAACCTTCTAGCAGTAAACTGCATAAACCTTATGCATTGTCATAATAGGTACTCACCTATTGTGCTTGCGGGGGTTGAGCTTTGGCTCTTTGGTCCCGCCTCTCAACTGTCAATCAACAGGTGTACAGATTCCTGATCCTACTGGGCACTAAATGTGTGCTTGACAGGATAAGACATTAAGAAATTTAAATCACTTGTTTGTCGTGGGTAGTTATCTAATGATGAGAATGGGTGTAGTTTAGATGGTTACAGTGTTGGTTGTTTTGCAGTGAAGAGCTACTGCCCTGACTGCCCTATAGTGCTACCTCGAACGTGGCCAGCTTCCTCTGGGGCTCCTCTGTGCATGAGGACTCGAGCCTGGTCATAAGGAACAACTCTCCTCTCTCTCTCTCTCTCTCACATACACACACACAGGGCTAAGTAAAAAAAGCTGGAGACCGGCTGGAGTGAAAGGGAAGGTACTCCATTGGAAAAGAAAAAGAGATACCTAAAGCAACAGAAGACAATGATCACATGTGAAAGGGGCAAGGTGCTGACTTGAGCGTGGCGGAAATCGCGTGCACAAGTGTGGTGCTCGACAGCAGGGTCAGTCCTCTGGAACCCATACCGTTTCTGATAAATATGATAGAGAGTCTAATCCAGAGACGTTAGACTGCATTTCTCTCATACACTGCCTATAGCTGGAGATGACGCGAGGAAAATGTATGAAGAAGAGTGATTGAGTAGAAAAGTGAGGCTACAAAGATGACCTCTTCTACAATTTGGTTAATAAAACCTCTGTAATGCATGTGACCATTACTTGAATCAAACAGTTATTTTTAGTTTAGTCCTGAGGACAGACTGTAAGAATGGTTCCAAGCAAATGAGTTGCTCAAGGTTCACCCAGTAAAGGCAAAGTAATGTAAAAACTAGGACAGCTGAACAGGGAAAGGCCGCAAACGACGGATACAGAATAGGAGAAGGAAAATACAGAAGTACTTCATGAAATGGGCAAAGGAGAGGGAGAAAGAGTAACTGAGGGTTTGATATCCACAACACAACTTGTCTCCGTAGCCCACATAAAAAAATTTATGTCATGCGGCATATGTGAGGCTGGCTAACATCAAACAACATCTCAGGAACCTATGTCAGGAATCATTCAGAATCTTGTATACCACATATTAAGACCAAAATCCTGAGTTGCAGCCCCAGCATGGAGCCTGTACCCTCTTGTCAAGCACAAGACGAGCTAGAAGGAAGTTCAGAGTATCCACTAGACTAGTCTCCGACACGTACAGTACATGGTTTTCTATGAAAGGAAAGGGTCTGCGACGCAAGATTTGCACCTTATTGATCTACTAGAGACAGAAGAGTAAGGGGAACATGTCACTACACATAATAACAAAATTCTCCTGTGATGGTGTACCTTAATGACATGGTCCTAGACATAGGATACACCTAGTTTTATCTAACACGGGTGAGTACATGAACAAGGGGGACACAGGTGAACTGTTTAGGGCTACCCCATCATCGGGAAGCCCATAGCGGACGCATATAGAAAGAACTTTTTCATTGGTCAAAGTAGTCAACAGGTAATACATTGCATTAGGCAGCTTGATGTTGCGTTGACAAGCGGAGGCTGGACGTCCATACACTAGTATGTCAAATGTGATCTGATATTTGATGCCCAGTAGGTGCTCGGACTCCTGTACACCAGTTAGCCCGCAGGATTGACGTTGAGGTGGGACCAAATGAGCCAAAGCTCAACCCCGCAAACACAATAATGGTAGTACAAATTAGGATGAGTCATGCGATCGCCGCACACACACTGAGAAGTGACGGAGGCCCAAGACCATTCGTGGTATTGCAAAGCATTACTTATGACAAAAGAGTGCTGGTGTAAGACGGAGCACTACCGCGAGCGTAGCGTCTCCATTGCCTGATAACTACACTTAGGTAATCCTACACACACACACCAACCATCCCACCTTCCGCTCACAATCTACATTCCTTCCGCATCCAAGTCTTTGTGAGGCTGGTGTTGTTGTTAAGATTCGCTACCACTGGAACAAAATGTTTCCAAGCTGCACAGGGCGATGCGCGAGCCCGTTCGTCTGTGAGGTCCTAGGGAAATCTTTCCACCCATTACATTAGACAGAGTGCCACTACTCTCCCTCGCTGACACCCATATACAGGCACGCCGCCCCTCTCAGGTCGCCCCTCATGGGGATTTAGGGGGGAGGATA
>WNGS01000337.1:10270272-10291462 GCA_020271785.1 Procambarus virginalis | reverse complement strand
AGTTTTTATTCTCTTTTTATTGATTTTAATTTGCTTATCAACTTCATATTGGTTTTAGTAATAAACTAACATCTGGTATTCACATAGTGGCGGGAGTTACAAGACATTTGGATAGCTCTTTTTAGGCCTTTAGCTATAAAATTTATTCTACACTTTTATATATCTTGTTACTTCAGTCTCAGATGGACATCAATATTTTTAAAACTGATAGTGTGCATAATTCTGTGTTGAATATAACTTTATTATTATCATTATATGTAAATTATCATAATCTTCTTAAAAGAATTAACATCAACACGTAATATTTCTTAAAAGATGACATCTTAAAGTCTGCTTTCATATTATTTAATTTGGCTAATAAAGAATCATTTTTAGACATTCAGTACAGTATAATGAAAATCTTAGGTGGTATTTTTCTGTTATGGTGATTCTGAACATGTCAGTAATTCCCAATATACAGTAAAATAAATAAATAAATATATATATATATATATATATATATATATATATATATGGATATATATATATATATATATATATATATATATATATATATATAGATTATATATATAGATAACGTATATATATATATTACTTAATCGTACTTCCTGATATATATATATATATATCATATTATATATATATATACAGTATATATATATATATATATATATATATATATATATATATATATATATATATATATATATATATCTATAATAAAATAGTTTTAGATCATAAAATTTTCAATGAAAATTGAGTTGATTTAATTTTTCATGCTCTACTTAGAGGATTAATATAAGTTCATGTCTCCATATCCTGGATCACAGAAGCAAGTACCTTCAAAATGAAAATTTCAGGAGATGAGACCAAGTCCTGATGTTACTGTGGATTGAATAAACATAAAACCTCGGCAATAAGATTTTATAAAATAAATCCCGCTCATATGCTTTATACATGCCTCGGCTATCTCTAACTGGTTCTATCTTTGGCAGATGGCCTGATGGATTGCCAGGATCCAGAATGCTGCACCCATCAAGCGTGCAAAGACTCTCAGCTTTGTGTTTCCCGAGCCTCGTCCCCCATTGACATTCTCTTGAGGAAGCAGCCCCCAGCGGCGACTGCTCCTTCTTTGAGAAAATGAAATTCTTGATTGAAGAAGATTCACTGCAGCACTTTACTAATAGAAGCATTTAACATGAGGTAAGCAGAATGAAGTGTCATTTGAAAAGTTTTTATGTCAGTAGAATACATTGAACACGCGCTTATCTCAGTCCAGAGTTGCACTTGCTCCTTGTCCATGACAGTTGTTTAAGATAGTAATGTACTAGTAGGAGTAATTGTTGTTGATTGTCCTGAATCTTCAATGTATTCCAAAAAATTACAATTCAATAGTATGCACATCGAGTGTAACATTTTAATAATGGTTCATCTTTCACATTCTTTATCTACTGCTTTCCATTTGTTATCCAAGAATCAATTTACAGTATCTTTGATATGCAAAAACACATTCATTTTTATACTAACATCAGTGTTAATATTATCTGCAGTGACATCCACCACTACGTGGAACCCCAATCGTTACTAAAATTGTTTTTGGCCTCAATTTCCCCTTTTTCTTTTTCTCATAAAGCTTCAGGTATACATGTTAGCTTAGGAATGATTATTTCTCTGTGGATATTAAGTACTGCATTTTAGTCCCTGAAAATATAAATAAGAAATGTAACAACCTTTTTCCTCATAATAAACATAGTATGGCTACTACTATTCTCAAAAAGATACCATATAAAACAACATTAGTATTTTATCACTGTATTGCATCCACGCGTACCATATGGAAGTTGTCTGTGTTTGTCTGACGCTGGGTGGCTCAAACATAGCGTAGTGACTGTACTTCAAAACCGGCGTTTGTTATGGGTGTCACACGGCTGAGGCGTAGTCACATGAATGTTGCTGCAGTAGACTGTGGTAGAGAATGGGTCCAGAGGTTACCACAAACCTTTGTAAAATAATAAACTAAATCTTGGTGCCTCTGCTGTCTTGATTGTGGATTTGTGCTTATATGTATTATCCAGATATCTTGTGGGCTTCAGTGTTAGCTGAGGCCCTAATGAGATTCTGATAATATGTTATGAGGTGTCTTGAAATGAACATGTGCAGAAAACAAGATTTGTTCTTTATAAAGCTTCTCGTGGGGGCCTCTGTGGCTCGTATTCTCAAGTAGTTGGAGTTTGTAAGTATATAGCACTTAAAAAAGCTAATCACAATTCTGAATAGTCGAGGCAGATTTTGTCAGTATCAAGACCACTCTCAGATGCTCATTGACTATCAGTGTTGTTAATTAGCCCCCTGAAAACCGACTCTATGTGCACTGGTTTATGTACTAACTCTCTTCAATTACTTGAGAACGATGCCGTATGACTCGCCTTAGGTACCGGTAGTGTTGAAGGTACTCTGCAGGTGGGCGCCCAAGCAGAGTACTGGCTTAGCAGAGTTGTATGGGGTACCCGTGTTGGATGCATTATTTTGTGAGGATACAAGTACCATGTTGTGCCTCTCATCCAGCCCCTTTGCGAACCGAACCCCTTCTAGCATTTGAACAGTGTTCTCATCTGATGCCTGTTCACACTGATATTTTTAATCCTGTATCATTCCGTGAAGCATTTTTGTGGTTAGTGAGAATGCTTTATTTTTAAAGCATTACTAATAAACTTCATTATTTAAATAAGTAAATAAATCACGGGTAGTTATGAATCCATAATGTATACATTCTTAATTTCACAGGGTTTTGTACAATAAATCCAGGTATTAAGCAATGTAGGTGATTAGGAATATCCATAAATATATTTCAAACTAATACTCACTGCAAAGTGATTGTTAAATGTTGGATGATACAATAGAGATTTTGTATACATGTATCATTGGTGGGTCGGTGCGCATTGGAGGCCTATGATGTAATGGTTCGCGTTAGCTTGTAGTAGTTGTAGGAATGTATGGGTTAACCGCGGCTTTCTCTGCGTGCTGCGCTCAGTGTTTTTTGGAACCACTTCCACCCGAGGTAAGATTAAAACAAAAAAGAAGCACGTTTAGAAGAGAACAACTTTATTATTTTCTTAATGCATATTTATATAGTTTTATATTTTTCTCCAGTTTTTTCAGATCGAGTTAGCTGGCAACTTTGTATGATATATTTAAACCTTATTCTAGTTGGCAGCATCTACCCTTATTTGCACTGCCATTGAATATAGCCTACATTCTTTTTTTCATAGGAGGCGATGTATATTTTAATCTTGACTTCCCTAGTAATTGAGTGCTGGATTGCATGAATGAATGTTTCCACACATTCATTTATCATTGTGTTGCTTGCTAATCAATTTTTATCTCTTATCGCTGGTATCATATATATTATACTAATCTGTAAAATATTTTTTTACTTGGAAATTCCATTCTTAAGACTTCAGATAGTCTAATACAGTTTTCGCATTCTCATACCAAAGCTTACTCATCTAATAGTCATATCATTTTAATTTTAATTGATATCCGTAGAAGTCCCCCTATGACCCTCTGAGTTTCGTGATATTTCTATCCGTCATGATCGTCTGTCTTTGGTGATCGACAGTGTAGCTCTTGATTTCACGGTGTCATAAAAATCCCATCAAATCCATTGCCTCTTGTTTTGTTTTGTGGCCGCAGGATTGTTTTAGCCATCCCATGTCTGCACTTGCTTATAAAAAAAGCTCCTTAGTTTTACTCATTGTTTTCTTATATTCATTATATTAATACAGTTTTTATCTCTTTTATGATTTTAATTTGCTTATCAACTTCATATTGGTTTTTGTAATAAAATAACATCTGGTATTCACATAGTGGCGGGAGTTACAAGACATTTGGAATAAGCTCATTTTAGGCCTTTAGCTATAAATTTATTCTACACTTTTATATATCTGTTATTCAGTCTCAGATGGACATCAATATTTTTTAAAATGATAGTGTGCATATCTGTGTTGAAATAATTATTATTATTATATGTAATTATCATAATCTTCTTAAAAGAATTCTAACATCAACACGAATATTTCTTAGAAGGTGACATCTTAAAGTCTGCTTTCATATTATTTAATTTGGCTAATAAAGAATCAATTTTAGACATTCAGGACAGTATAATGAAAATCTTAGGTTTATTTTTCTGTTATGGTGATTCTGAACATGTCAGTAATTCCCAATATACAGAAAATAAATAAATAAATAAATAAATATATATAATATATAATATATAATATATATATATATATATATAAGATATAATATATATATTATTAATATATAATATAATAAATACTGGTATTATGTACAGTATAGATAAAGAACCAATAGTAACCCAACCCCCAGCTCCCGATATAAAATAACCTTCAATTATAAGAACAAATATTACCGTATTATCAAGTCTGTACAATCATTTGCAATTGCATGCAATCCATACTTTAGTTCTTTTCAGTTTTTTTTTTGGGTGGTCCTAATCTTCTTATAAATTTAATTCTTGTTCTATGCTCTTATATATTCATCTGTATCACCCTAAACCTTTGTTACAGTAAAGTATCATATATGACTTTTGTAAAGGATCTCTGAGTGATAACCTTGAGCACTTCATTTAAGTTGCCTAAAGCTTAAAAAAATCATACACTGTGAATCTCTCATTGGTGAATTACGTACTTATTCATGAACAATTACTATGAACAAAAATCTATGACACGGGGAAATTGCATGATCTGTTGACTGTGTAGCGCTTACTGCCTTTCTGTCAACTGTAATGCTGTCAGACAGTGGTTTAATATGCATGTCAGAACTAAACGTTGACTTCAACTACCTGCAGGATTCACAGTGTATGATTTTTTTAAAGCTTTATGCAACTTAATGAAAGTGCTCAAGGTTATCACTCAGAGATCCTTTACAAAAGTCATATATGATACTTACTGTAACAAAGGTTTAGGGTGATACAGAGGATTATATAAGAGCAGAGAACAAGAATTAAATTTATAAGAAGATTAGGCACCACCAAAAAAAAAAAAACTGAAAAGAAGAAAGTATGGATTGCATGCAAATTGGCAAATGAATTGTACAGACTTGATAATACGGTATATTGTTCTTTAAGTGAAGGTTATTTATATCGGGAGCTGGGGGTTGGGTTGACTATATGGATTACTTTTTCATATACTGTACATGAATACCAGTAATTAGTATATATATATATATATATATATATATATATATTATATATATATATATATATATATATATATATTATATATATATATATATTTATTTATTTTTTATTTATTTACTGTATATTGGGAATTACTGACATGTTCAGAATCACCATAACAGAAAAATACCACCTAAGATTTTCATTATACTGTACTGAATGTCTAAAATTGATTCTTTATTAGCCAAATTAAATAATATGAAAGCAGACTTTAAGATGTCACCTTCTAAGAAATATTACGTGTTGATGTTAATTCTTTAAGAAGATTATGATAATTTACATATAATAATAATAAAGTTATATTCAACACAGAATTATGCACACTATCAGTTTTAAAAATATTGATGTCCATCTGAGACTGAAGTAACAAGATATATAAAAGTGTAGAATAAATTTTATAGCTAAAGGCCTAAAAATGAGCTTATTCCAAATGTCTTGTAACTCCCGCCACTATGTGAATACCAGATGTTAGTTTATTACTAAAACCAATATGAAGTTGATAAGCAAATTAAAATCAATAAAAAGAGAATAAAAACTGTATTAATATAAATGAATATAAGAAAAACAATGAGTAAAACTAAGGAGCTTTTTTATAAGCAAGTGCAGACATGGGATGGCTAAAACAATCCTGCGGCCACAAAACAAAAACAGAGGCAATGGAGTTGATGGGATTTTTATGACACCGTGAAATCAAGAGCTACACTGTCGATCACCAAAGACAGACGATCATGACGGATAGAAATATCACGAAACTCAGAGGGTCAATAGGGGGACTTCTACGGATATCAATTATATGACCATTAGATGAGTAAGCTTTGGTATGAGAATGCGAAACTGTATTAGACTATCTGAAGTCTTAAGAATGGAATTTCCAAGTAAAAAAATATTTACAGATTAGTATAATATATAATGATAACAGCGATAGAGAGATAAAAATTGATTAGCAAGCAAACACAATGATAAATGAATGTGTGGAAACATTCATTCATGCAATCCAGCACTCAAATTACTAAGGGAAGTCAAGATTAAAATATACATCGCCTCCTATGAAAAAAAAGAATGTAGGCTATATTCAAATGGCAGTGCAAATAAGGGTAGATGCTGACAACTAAGAATAAGGTTTAAATATATCATACAAAGTTGCCAGCTAACTCGATCTGAAAAAACTGGAGAAAAATATTAAAAACTATATAAATATGCATTAAGAAAAATAATAAAGTTTGTTCTCTTTCTAAACGTGCTTCTTTTTGTTTTTAATCTTACCTCGGGTGGAAGTGGTTCCAAAAAACACTGAGCGCAGCACGAAGAGAAAGCCGCGGTTAACCCATACATTCCTACAACTACTACAAGCTAACGAGAACCATTACATCATAGGCCTCCAATGCGCACCGACCCACCAATGATACATGTATACAAAATCTCTATTGTATCATCCAACATTTAACAATCACTTTGCAGTGAGTATTAGTTTGAAAATAATATTTATGGATATTCCTAATCACCTACATTGCTTAATACCTTGGATTTATTGTACAAAAACCCTGTGAAATTAAGAAATGTATACATTATGGATTCATAACTACCCGTGATTTATTTATCTTATTTAAATAATGAAGTTAATTAGTAATGCTTTAAAAATAAAAGCATTCTCACTAACCACAAAAATGCTTCACGGAATGATACAGGATTAAAAAATATCAGTGTGAACAGGCATCAGATGAGAACACTGTTCAAATGCTAGAAGGGGTTCGGTTCGCAAAGGGGCTGGATGAGAGGCACAACATGGTACTTGTATCCTCACAAAATAATGCATCCAACACGGGTACCCCATACAACTCTGCTAAGCCAGTACTCTGCTTGGGCGGCCCACCTGCAGAGTACCTTCAACACTACCGGTACCTAAGGCGAGTCATACGGCATCGTTCTCAAGTAATTGAAGAGAGTTAGTACATAAAACAGTGCACGTACAGTCGGTTTTCAGGGGGCTAATTAACAACACTGATAGTCAATGAGCATCTGAGAGTGGTCTTGATACTGACAAAATCTGCCTCGACTATTCAGAATTGTGAATTAGCTTTTTTAAGTGCTATATACTACAAACTCCAACTACTTGAGAATACGAGCCACAGAGGCCCCCACGAGAAGCTTTATAAAGAACAAATCTTGTTTTCTGCACATGTTCATTTCAAGACACCTCATAACATATTATCAGAATCTCATTAGGGCCTCAGCTAACACTGAAGCCCACAAGATATCTGGATAATACATATAAGCACAAAATCCAACAATCAAGACAGCAGAGGCACCAAGATTTAGTTTATTATTTTACAAAGGTTTGTGGGTAACCTCTGGACCCATTCTCTACCACAGTCTACTGCAGCAACATTCATGTGACTACGCCTCAGCCGTGTGACACCCATAACAAACGCCGGTTTTGAAGTACAGTCACTACGCTATGTTTGAGCCACCCAGCGTCAGACAAACACAGACAACTTCCATATGGTACGCGTGGGATGCAATACAGTGATAAAAATACTAATGTTGTTTTATATGGTATCTTTTTGAGAATAGTAGTAGCCATACTATGTTTAATATGAGGAAAAAAGGTTGTTACATTTCTTATTTATATTTTCAGGGACTAAAATGCAGTACTTAATATCCACAGAGAAAATAATCATTCCTAAGCTAACATGTATACCTGAAGCTTTATGAGAAAAAGAAAAAGGGGAAATTGAGGCCAAAAACAATTTTAGTAACGATTGGGGTTCCACGTAGTGGTGGATGTCACTGCAGATAATATTAACACTGATGTTAGTATAAAAATGAATGTGTTTTTGCATATCAAAGATACTGTAAATTGATTCTTGGATAACAAATGGAAAGCAGTAGATAAAGAATGTGAAAGATGAACCATTATTAAAATGTTACACTCGATGTGCATACTATTGAATTGTAATTTTTTGGAATACATTGAAGATTCAGGACAATCAACAACAATTACTCCTACTAGTACATTACTATCTTAAACAACTGTCATGGACAAGGAGCAAGTGCAACTCTTGGACTGAGATAAGCGCGTGTTCAATGTATTCTACTGACATAAAAACTTTTCAAATGACACTTCATTCTGCTTACCTCATGTTAAATGCTTCGCTATTAGTAAAGTGCTGCAGTGAATCTTCTTCAATCAAGAATTTCATTTTCTCAAAGAAGGAAGCAGTCGCCGCTGGGGGCTGCTTCCTCAAGAGAATGTCAATGGGGGACGAGGCTCGGGAAACACAAAGCTGAGAGTCTTTGCACGCTTGATGGGTGCAGCATTCTGGATCCTGGCAATCCATCAGGCCATCTGCCAAAGATAAGAACCAGTTAGAGATAGCCGAGGCATGTATAAAGCATATGAGCGGGATTTATTTTATAAAATCTTATTGCCGAGGTTTTATGTTTATTCAAATCCACAGTAACATCAGGACTTGGTCTCATCTCCTGGAAATTTTTCATTTTGAAGGTACTTGCTTCTGTGATCCAGGATATGGAGACATGAACTTATATTAATCCTCTAAGTAGAGCATGAAAAATGAAATCAAACTCAATTTTCATTGAAAATTTTATGATCTAAAACTTATTTTCAATCCTAATATGTTCAAAGTTCACCTCTGCAATCCCAATGTGCATCCTAAACTAAACATAAGAACAAGGTCCATGTTTTTTATTTCAAATTACAAGCTCTAATTTAATTTTCATTCACAAAAATAGATTAGAAATAAAGTTAAATGCTATTGTTTAGAGAAAACTTTTAACTTCAACAATACAGTAAATCAGTTGGAAAATCAAAGTAAATGTTGGAACATGAATACACGGCCAGACACACCTCGGTCATTGTCCATGCCATCATTACACTGGGTCTCTAGCATGGCTGAACAGTCAGGTCCATCCCAGCCAGTCTCACAGCGGCAGTACCAGGTTCCTTCAGCTGTGGCCTCACAGGTGCCCCGGTTGCGACAGTTGCCAGGGCAGCCAGAGAGTGTGCAGTGACGGCCATTCCATCCAGTCATGCACACGCAAGTGCCATTCTTGCACTGCCCATGTTCACTGCATCTGTATAATAAGAATATTATATTTAAAGAACAGATGAGGACACATTGAGCCACTTTGTGCTAATTACTAAAAGCTTAATAACCTTAATATTATCTATAAATAAAACTGGAAGTCTGTCTGTCTTCAAGGGTGGATGCCAAATGCTTGGGGGTAAGTACCACCAAACTTTGCTGGGTGAATGGTGGCTGTTGTGTGATGGGTATGGCCCCCATGCCCCTTCCCTGTTGTATGAAACTGCAAAGGCACACAATTCCAATCTTTAAATACCAAATACCATCTTCACAATGATTCATCATTGTTTTATGGATGGTGATTAAGTACTGTCAGCCCCCAGAATCAAGAGAACCTTCTAGCAGTAAACTGCATAAACCTTATGCATTGTCATAAATATGTACTCACCTAATGCATTGTCAATCATACAGAAATATGTGTGCTTGACAGGATAAGACATTAAGAAATTTAAATCACTTGTTTGTCGTGGGTAGTTATCTAATGATGAAGAATGGGTGTAGTTTAGATGGTTACAGTGTTGGTTGTTTTGCAGTGAAGAGCTACTGCCCTGACTGCCCTATAGTGCTACCTCGAACGTGGCCAGCTTCCTCTGGGGCTCCTCTGTGCATGAGGACTCGAGCCTGGTCATAAGGAACAACTCTCTCTCTCTCTCTCTCATCACACACACACACAGGCTAGTAAAAAAAGCTGGAGACACGGCTGGAGTGAAAGGGAAGGTACTCCATTGGAAAAGGGAGTACCTAAGCAACAGAAGACAATGAGTCACTGTGAGGGGTGAGGTCTCAGCGTGGCGAGACGTCACAAGTGGAGTCCCGCAGGGGTCAGTCCTTGGACCTATACTGTTTCTGATATATGTAAACGATCTTCCAGAGAGTATAGACTCATTTCTCTCAATGTTTGCTGATGACGCAAAAATTATGAGGAGGATAGTAGGAGGCTACAAGATGACCTTTTACAATTTTTTTAAAACCTCTTGTATGCATGTACCTTACTTGAATAAACATTTATTTATTTATTTACCTGGACAGACTGAATGAATGGTCCAACAAATGGTTGCTCAAGTTCAACCCGAGTAAATGCAAAGTAATGAAACTAGGCAGCAGAAACAGAAGGCCAGACACAGGATACAGAATAGGAGAAGGAAAATACAGAAGTACTTCATGAAATGGACAGAGAGAAAGATCTAGGGGTTGATATCACACCAAACTTGTCTCCTGTAGCCCACATAAAAAAAATTATGTCTGCGGCATATGTGAGGCTGGCTAACATCAGAACAGCATTCAGGAACCTATGTCAGGAATCATTCAGAATCTTGTATACCACATATGTAAGACCAATCCTGGAGTATGCAGCCCCAGCATGGAGCCTGTACCTTGTCAAGCACAAGACGAAGCTAGAAAAAGTTCAGAGGTATGCCACTAGACTAGTCCCGGAACTAAGAGGCATGAGTTATGAGGAAAGGCTGCGAGAGATGCACCTTATGACACTAGAAGACAGAAGAGTAAGGGGAGACATGATCACTACCTACAAAATTCTCGGGGGTATTGACAGGTTAGACAAGGATAAACTATTTAACACGGGTGGTACATGAACAAGGGGACACAGGTGGAAACTGAGTACCCACATGAGCCATAGGGACGTTAGAAAGAACTTTTTCAGTGTCAAAGTAGTCAACAGGTAGAATGCATTAGGCAGTGATGTGGTGAAGGCTGACTCCATACACAGTTTCAAATGTAGATATGATAGAGCCCAGTAGGCTCAGGAATCTGTACACCAGTTGATTGACGTTGAGGTGGGACCAAAGAGCCAAAGCTCAACCCCCGCAAACACAAATAGATAAGTACAAATAGGTGAGCGCACGCGCACACACGTGAGAAAGTGGTGGAGGCCAAGACCGTCAGTAGTTTCAAAGCATTATATGACAAAGAGTGCTGGGAAGACGGGACACCACGAGCGTAGCTCTCATCCTGTAACTACACTTAGGTAATTACACACACACACACATCCCCACCTCCGGCTACAATCTACATTCCTTCCGCATCAAGTCTGTGAGGCTGTTGTTGTTGTTTAAGATTCGCTACTTGGAAAACGTAAAATGATTGTAAATTTTCTTTGCATTTCTAAGCGGCCCATGAGCGAGCCGGGAGCCCCAAACGTTTATGGTAGGGACCTAAAAGCTAAGGGGGATGGAAACTACTATATCAGGAGAAAGCGCCAAGCCATTGCAACTATATAGTACTTTGAAGTCATCTGGATAAGAATTTAGGATGGGATAGGGGACGGAGGGAAGGAATAGTGCCCAACCACTTGGGGATTGAACGCCGACCTGCATGAAGTGTGAACGTCGCTCTACCGGCTAGTCTAAGTGGTTGGCGAACAGCCAAAGTGTTAATAAATTATTATGCAATAAATCCTAAAAGTCCAATAGATGTTGTGTAGAATTTTCACAGTAATCGCTAATTCAATTAACTGAACATAAAAAAGGCAATTGAATTGAAAGGAAACATAAACCAAAGAAAATGTAAACAAAATCTGGCAAAAGCGACCAAGTAATTAGAGGGTAGACAAAAATGAAGCTATATTTTCACTCTTAACAAACTTTAGAGCAATCTTTGCAACCAAAAATTAATCCATTTTACACTACGCAGGATTACTATTTAAAGAATTGTTCTTATACCTTATAAGGCATGATTATATTATATTTCTATCGATAAAACAATTAACATGTCCTGTATCTTGAGGTTATCTTGAGATGATTTCGGGGCTTTTTTTTTTAGTGTCCCCGCGGCCCGGTCCTCGACCAGGCCTCCACCCCCAGGAAGCAGCCCGTGACAGCTGACTAACACCCAGGTACCTATTTTACTGCTAGGTAACAGGGGCATAGGGTGAAAGAAACTCTGCCCATTGTTTCTCGCCGGCGCCTGGGATCGAACCCAGGACCCCAGTATCACAAGTCCCGCGTGCTGTCCGCTCGGCCGACCGGCTCCCTTTCACTCATTTATTGTAAGCCAAACTCTTTTTTTATTTAGAACCTGTACTTGAGGTCGATCTCGAACCCATTGTTGATGTGACGACTTATATTGAATTTTGTAACTAGCTCATCAAGATTGTAACTTGCTTAGCTAAATGAATTGTGGGGTTCAGTCCCTGAGCCCATTATGTGCCTCTGTAACCCTTTCCACTACCGCCCACAAGATGGGTATGGGGTGCATAATAAATGAACTAAACTAACTCAACTTAAATGGCAAAACAATTAGAAGCTTGTCCAGTACTGTACAACAAAAGTATCTGTGCTTACAAGTTTAGTTAGTTCATTTATTATGCACCCCATACCCATCCCGTGGGCGGTAGTGGAAAGGGCTTACAAGACATCTGGATAAACATTTTCCTGTTTGACCAATATACACATAATCACACTCTTTACAAGGTCTCTCAATATACATAGATGGCCCCCTGCATAATTTAAATTAAGCGGGGGAATTCTGGGAGGCGAAAACAATTACGCAGCGCTCTGTGAGAGCTGCGCGCGCCGTGGGGGGGGGGGGGGCGCACATTTAAGCAAACGCACAGCGAGTTTCCCTCTCACTCCTACACAGCTACGGTATGCTCCACACAAACAATTCTTTTTTTTTTTTGTAAATTAAACTTCTTTTGGGAGGGGGTTATAAATGTTTTCTTAGCTTGCCTAAAAGTTATAATCTCTGTTGATTAAACTTTTGAACTACTGTAAATGTATCAGTAATGTAAAAAGATGAGTATCGTGTACTGTACGTATTTGTGAGCCAATCAGGCCCCTGCAATAAAAGTGGGTAGCAATAGCTACCGTTGTAGTATGTATTTTATTATTAGAATAAGTTTATTGCAAGTTCAGTAGGAATTAATTGAACTTGAATTGACAAATTCATAAACGCTGAGGCAGCTGGAAGTTAGCCAAACGAAGAACAGGTTGGCAGAGACTTAGATGAGGGTAGCAGATGCCATGCAAGACATTGAGCAAGAATAGTGTCACATAGCAAATCTGGAAGGATACACTGAAGTCTGCAACAGAGAGGAGAGACACACACAGCACTCTGAATTCAGCCCAGAGGTAGTCATTGGAAAAATTCTTAATCCAGCTTACATGATATGTGACGGTATAACTGCAATGACAAGGACTTGAGGGATTATAGAGACACAAAGATAACTGACGCGTGAGAGCGGACAGAGCGAAGCCTAATATGAAGATACATAGTAGGCTATAGCAAACTCCACCCACCCGAGACGAGACACAAAACCCTTCAGACGACTGGCATTATAAAAAGCGAGAAAAATAAAATAATTCCGGCCGTGCCATAAAGAGCTGGTGACATGGATTATATTCACATTATAATTATCTATATTAAGATTTAAGGTTTATCAGTATAGGTTATTAAGCCATTTCAGTGATAGGTAAGAGTGCCATATATGGCACTCTTGCAATGCAGTGATGAGGAGGTAAAAATGATTCCAGCGACAGGAGAATGAAAGTGTAGAGTATGAGAACCGGAAGAATAGTGATGATTGAAAGAGTTTAGACAACCCGCAGGAGCACGGGACCTACCTGGCATCGCAGAGCTTCTCGGAGCAGTTGTCACCCTTCCAGCCCTCGTCACAGGTGCAGGCATCGTTCTCACACACTCCGTGCAGCCCGCAGTCCAGCGAACACGACTCTGCATGGCGAAGCATTAGTACAGGATTACTAGTAACTAGTTACGCACCTAGTTACGTACGTGACTTCTATCTGAAGTTATGCTTTACTGAATATAACCCACCAGACTCACCACACAAGCTGCTGAGGTTTTTAAAAACAAGAATGGTATAATAGTGTGTGTGTGCATGGTCTTCCGTTGTCGGGGAAAGGTATACTGTATTTTGGTTCTATCACGGAACTCATTGGTCTACTGCCAACCTTCTCCCACCCTAAACCACTCACAACAGTTGTCTAGCTTGTAAATGCCAACAGCAACGGGTGTTCTCAGGTGCCACGCTTCTAAGTACTAACCAAAGTCAGCGTTGTCTGACTTCGCTGATCGAAGCGGCGTTCTCAAATGTGGTATAGGACCCTTGAACATGTCACTCCTGTTACATACAGGTTCCCAGTTGCGCTCGGTACCCTGCCCAGAAATCGGAATCCAGCTCTTCTAGATCGTGAGACAATTGTACTAACCGCTAGTGGTGGTGAGGATAATAATGGTGATGTATACGAAGTCGGTGTTGATTGTGATGCAGATTACAATAGCCGTGTTGGTTTCTATGTAAGAGGTAGGGCTGGTGATGGTAGTCATTCTGTCAACAGTGACAGTAGTGGTGGTGGTGGTGGTGTGGGTGCTGGCAGTGGTGGTGCTGGTAACGATCTATAAGCTGTAGTGTTTGCTCCTTGTATAGTAGGTATAATTGCCAGTAGATATAGTTAGAATGGTTATATGGAATGGTTCAGGACGGACCGAAACGTCGTCGTCCCTTCACCTTCTAGTGTGTGGTCTGGTCAACATACTTTAGCCACGTTATTGTGACTCGTCGCCTGCATATAGATATAGTTACTTTAATGATTATTCATCATTAAACTAGCAAACTGTAACGATTTGATGTTATTGTTGTTGAGGTTGTCAGTGATGGCGACATGGAGAATAATGATGCTCTTTATCATAATTATTCATATAAAGCTTCAGCATCAACAACTTGTATACAAACTGATCACAATACAATTTTCACAATAACTTGCGTGACGTAATCTCTCGTTCATCATAGACAGAAATTTGATAAAATAACTAACTTGTTATTAATTCCTAGTTTGTTTGGTAGTAACATGTGAATTCTGTTTATTTTGTTCAGTACATACACTCTTAAATTCACTTAAACATCTACGATAGAATAAAACTGAGAAATGTTTTATATTATTTGACTGGAACTAGAAACAATCTGTATAAGAACAAAAATAGGCAAAATTACATATTTATAATTTAAGATAAATAAAACTTTAAAGATGAATAAATTTAAGATGAATAAAACATTTTATTAAATTAATATTCACCTCTCGACCAGCCTATCTAATGAGCACAGTAGGGCAAACAACGCTGTCAAACAGGAGTCGTGTTAATGACAAGTGTGGTGCGGGCGGAATTCAAGAGGCTTGGGTGTTTGGCTGCCAAACACCCAAATATGACACCAGTCTTGTTGACGCTTGGCATGGTCTCTCCACCTCCAACTTGATATTAAATTCTCCTCTTGCCTAGTACACAGGGAAAAATGAGCCCTTCCTCAACACCCAGATACGAAAAGTTCAATCTTGATCCAGTGAGGGGCCAGCTACTCTCTCTCTCACTTCACTACATGAGGGGTGAAAATGTGGCCTACCTGTCCTTAGCCACATGCTACCCTTGCTGATAATTTATCATATAGGTATTTTGGGATGGAGATAAGGCTTTGCATAGTGTAGGAGGGAATGATGAGTTGGTAGGGGAGAGATGAGAGAACAGGGATCCTCCTGGAAAAAAGTGTGGAATCATTTTGCATACTAAACCGCCCGACAATACCAGCCCAGCGAGGGCTCCCCTTCTCTCTGTAATAGAGGACTGCTGTCATGGTCACGCACACACACACACACACACACACACACACACACACACACACACACACACACACACACACACACACACACACACACACACACACAGGTGGAAACTGAGTGCCCAAATGAGCCACAGAGATATTAGAAAGAACTTTTTTAGTGTCAGAGTGGTTGACAAATGGAATGCATTAGGCAGTGATGTGGTGGAGGCTGATTCCATACACAGTTTCAAGTGTAGATATGATAGAGCCCAGTAGGCTCAGGAACCTGCACACCAGTTGATTGACAGTTGAGAGGCAGGACCAAAGAGCCAGAGCTCAACCCCCGCAAACACAACTAGGTGAGTACACACACACACACACACACACACACACACACACACACACACACACACACACACACACACACACACACACACACACACACACATCCATCACCATCACTGGTCACTCACCATCACTGGTCACTCACCATCACTATTCATCCACTATTACTGAGTCACCATCATCAACGGCTTGTATGTGAACGCACGGATCAATAAACCATTCATGTCGACGCTGAATCAGCAGTATAATTTTAATTTAGAAACAAAACTTAAACTAAGAAATATATCTCCATAAACATTTGCCTCGACCTCCAAGTTAACTCATCTGTTATATACAGATACTATGCATAGAATGAGTCACAACAAGCTGCCTGAACACAAACAGCCTCGTCCCACATATCTATGAAAGGACGAGATTTCACAACCCGACCTGCCCGAAACGCTGCGCGTACTAGTGTGGCTTTACAAGATTGTAAGTACTATGCTATGTATTCTCCCAAACCCAATGTACCTTCTTGTATATAAATAAAAAATAAATAAATAATAAATAAAAAAATCCTTTACGAAACATGTACATCTTTTCCCTCAGTCATTGCGGTTTTATTTGCGTTTATTAAAACAGTTTAAGAAGCACCGCGAGGTTATATCAATAATACCCTTGTGTTGTGAAGTTGCGAAGCTCGTTAACTCTTTAATAAATGTAAACAGAGCCGCCATGATCACTGAAAGATATACAGGTTTCGCAAGGGAAGGGTAGCATCAGCAGAAGCGCCAAGCCATCACGACTATATAGCACTGGGAAGGGGGTCAGGATAAGGATTTTGGGATGGGACCGAAAGTGTTTGTGGGTTTGATTATTTATGAATATCGTCCAACGTTTAGCACAAGATTTTAGCTCTCGTTACTGATCTTCATTATACAAACCAGCTTCAGTACCGCCCTTAACAAGTACAAACTAGAGACTCATACTGAAGGCGTCTCTATTATTCCTATAAACTTTGAAAATTTCTTAGGAATAGAAAAATAAAACTTGTCACGCCTTTTCAGAGGATCTTAAGATTAAGGGGCTATATATTATAGGCGATGTATCTGCAACACCGACATAGAAAATAACAACATAATGGGCTGTATCACTGTTGCAAAAGTAAGAAATGTAGCATTTGATATATATATAAACACAAAACCGAACTTACTTTTGGAACAGTCGGAGCCCGTCCAGGGAGGGTGGCAGACGCAGGTATGCAATTCTATGTCAAAGGCGCCGTGGTTGTTGCAGTCCGGCAGGCACTGGCGAGCGTCCAGGTCGGTCTCGGAGCAGTCAGGCCCTCTCCACCCCTTCTGACACACACACGACCCCAGCACGCACCACCCGTTGCCTGAGCACGTCGGGTGCGGGCAGTCAACTGCACGAGGGAGTGGGGGGAGATGTTAATGTGGTGACAGTCTACTACGGGTGGGAATTGAAATTGAAATTGAAATAAGTTTATTGAGGTAAAATACACACAAAGGGATGAGGTAGCTCAAGCTATTCTCACCCTGTTCAGTACATCGTGTTCATACATATATAGACACACATCACAAACAATAAACATATTGCCGAACATTTTCTGAGAGATAACGGGTGGGAAGAATGGGGCATTCAGCTTGGAGTGGGGGGTCAGTCGGCTTGGAGTGGGGGCAGTGTCTTGGAGTGGGCATTATGGTCGCAATATTACTGCTAGTACACAAGAGCATCAATATTACAGCTACATAATAGAGCACGACCAAAAACCTGCGGTCATTTTTTGTATTCAAAGAGTACTTCATTTATTAGCAAACTGAATATGAGGGTTGTGAGTGTGAAAAATTTCTTACTGGGATGTGTGGGCGCTGTAGGAGAGAACCTAATTATCTCCGACTCCTTTCCTTTATTACTAACATGTACAACACCCCGCAATAGGAAGAAAACCCGCTGCATTGTTCATCCTGTCACTGTACCCAGACACAGTTGAGACTTTCTTATCTGTCTCAAGGGAACAGTTTATCAAAAAAGACGATTAACATTTATCAAACCCTAAAAACTTATGTTATCTCCNTGCAGGATGTAACTGTACTGTAATTATTTGTTCAATAAAGCCACACGTCAGGCAATGCTTCTCCTTACCTCAAGTACCTTTTAGATTTAGATTTTAGATTTTAGAAACAGTACCCCCTAACCAATCTGTCCATAAATCCTGCTTCATCCATGCCTGCCTGAAGCAAGTCTGTCAACAATTCCCTTATTTTTATCTACTCTGCTGTAGGGTTTAAAGTGCCCCCTTGGAAGTACCATTCTTGTCCAGGGATGTGTTGGTAATGTCTTAATTCCACACCATGTTACTTCAGTCATGATTGAAGGTGTGTACTTCACTGTAGTGAACCTATCTTGACAACCTATTATTTTCATACTGGAGGTAGATTAGCAGAAGCCTTTCAGTTTCTGAGGAATGAATTGTGGATCCAGAGTGTGTGCCTAGCCAACATCAGGTTAATATGTGTGGCATTAATATGTAACCTAGTGCTGATCTGTCAGCTCAGTTAATTGCCAAAGGGAAAATGCCGAAGAGAAGGCACAAAAGATAATTTCTAACCTGAATTTGCAACGTCCTGCTGCTTCCGAGCAAAAACAAATGAAAGGCGTATTAAAGCAATTTCTAAACCTCTTTGCATTTGATGAAGACGATGTAGGATATCTCCCCGAGGTATAATGGACATATAATATAACGATATTACTGACATGATATGCTTGCTACATGATACTTTCCTGGGAGGGCTGCCCTCAGTGGCCGCTGGGCATGGGGGACACATCAGAAAGAGGCTTTTCATTACATTCAGGGCTGGATTTTTGGATGTGTTGTATTTAAGTCTCTTGTCAATATATAGACCTAAGAATCTTCCTCATTTGTGCTCTCAATCTTTATATCATTTATTTGAAGATCAATTTGGTTAGATGATTTGTTTTCAAATAGAAGTAGGTTTACAAGTATTAACAAGTGCAAATTACAATAGAGACTAATTTAATATTAGTGGTATATTGCATACTTTTTTTTTATTTGGAGATTTCTTTCAGAAAATCCTAATGCTGTATTCATATATGTACTGTATATATTAATTTTAATAAAAAACATGATTAACAATTTGTTGATGAAGTACTGTACCTATATCAACCAGAGATTTTGCAAAACTAGAAATGAAAGCATTGAACAGAATGGAAGGTTGCCTACCCAACACTACCCAGTGGACGCAGTCACAAAACATTTATGCTTATGAGCACTTACCTTCGTCAGTGTTTCTCTGTAGTCATAGTTCACTGTGGCCCCATCAGCATACGTTACAGAGGTGAGTCTCAGTGAAGTATCATAGTGGTACTCCTCTGACAGGTTACCTCGGGTCCAACCAGTTATGTGTCCCCAGTGGTCATAACTAACATTACTGGGAACTAGGGGTGACACTGGTCTCCACCTGACAGGTCGTCCCACAGTATCATATGTAATGTTGATAAGCATCTGGCCCGAGACAGAGAAGAGAGCCTCAGATGACGAGACAGGATCATAACTGAGTGTAAGGAGGTCAGCGCCATTCACTCTCAGTGTTCCAGCAACCTGTATAAAGGGAAGGTAATCAGCTGCTACTGGCTGAGTACTTTATTTAAATTATAACACAGTGGTACTATTGTCCCAAAAATTACAAGACACTGAATTACTCCCTGAAGGGTTGTTGATTGAGGTGTCCCTGCTAATCTCACAAGATGCACAATTCTATGAAATTTTCATAAAAAAACCCCATGTGATGGAAGTTGAACAGGTATTTGTAACAATGGAAAATAGGGTATTGGTGTGCTTCTCTTGGGGGGGGGGGGGTTGTCGATAAAGTCAATGGGATGGACTAGCCTATTATCTACCTCAATATAAGGAGACTGTACATTTGTTGTACCGCCAAAAAATCCATGTTTTTTGCTATTTAAATTCTAAAGGGTATAACAGACCAACTGAACCATAACCATAAACTGAACCTAACCTCTACTAGGCCTAAAAATCCTTCTTTGTCAATTCATGTTACTATTTTTTATGTAGTGATCATATCACCTCATTCTTCTACCTTTGGTGTATTTAACACCTATAAACTCTCCTTGGAGGTCTTGCTTTTCATTTCCAGAAGCCATTTAGTTGCATGTCTTTTACTCCTTTATCAGTTTACTGATGTGCTTCTTGAGATATGGGCAACATACAACTGCTGCATATTCCAATTTTCGTCTTACAAAGGTTGTGAACAATTTCTTTAATATTTCGCAAACCATGTAATTAAAAACGAATCTAAGATTGGAAAGCATAGTATATACTCCTCGCACAGTGTTCTTTATGTGGTCCTCAGGTGACAGTTTTCTATCCAAAGCCACCCTAGATCTTTTTCTGTATCAGAGTTCTTTAACACTTTTTCCACATAATTTGTAGGATTTGTGTGACCTATTTTCTCATATTCCACATTCCATAATGTGGTACTGTATTTATTCACATTAAATTCCATTTACCAAGTGTTGTTCCATACACTTATTTTGTCCAGGTCTTCTTGAAGGGCATGAGAATTATCTTAAGTTTCTTATGCAGTTTCCTGTATTCTTATATTCTTATGTTAGTTCGGCTTTCATGCTTGTTTCTCCACTTACCCCTCATCTTCTTTCAGCTCACCTTCTGTATTGCCTAATACTGACTGTCTCTCTCAATCTTGCTACACCAAGAATTTATCAGAATCCAGGAAAGACCGAAATATCATCACTTTCTTTTCACGTACGTGGGTTGGGTTATTTATTTTCAGCCTCTTTGTTGTGACTTATTCTCTGCATACAGATAAGGGTATACGAAGGCCAAAACTGAACTAGCATCATAACTTTAACTAG
>WNGS01000337.1:10166897-10245305 GCA_020271785.1 Procambarus virginalis | reverse complement strand
AGGAATAATTACAGTAAAAATTTTAATTATTCAAATAATTACAGTTACAGTAATATTAAAAAAGAAACCGAACTGATATCTAGTAAAGTATTAACCAAATATTATAAATATATATATATAATATATATATATATATTATAATATATATATATATATATATATATATATATAATATACTGTATATACAGTATATATATGTACTCAGCCTATTATTTAAATAAAAATACCGTAGTTAAATATAAGTAAAATAAAGATCTGAACAAAGTGAAATTTTATTTTAATAAATTGTACATTCTAAAATAGATGAACTGATACTATTCGACAGGCCTCTCACCACCATTCAAATGGCTTCTTATGCCACCTTATGACAGGCTTCTTATGACTGACCTCTTGTACTACCACTGACCTGGTCATTCAATCACAATTTTTGTCACTTGCAGCATCCTTCCTCTTATCATTTCACACCATAATTTTCATCACTCGAGCCATCATTCTGATCCCTAATATCTTTAATGTCACTAACCATTATTTTCACAACTAATACCATTATTCTAGCCCCCTCATGCTACCTACCTACCTTGTGGCTACCTTGTGGAGGTTACAGGGATCAACAGCCCTGTGGCTGGTCTCTGACCAGGTCAGACTCCGGTTGGTCGGAGACCAGCCATTCTTCTAGTTTTAGTAGAACCATAACATGCATTATTCTACCAATTTAAACCATCATCACTCAATAATTCTGGTCAATTAAACCATCTTAAAAATATTATGGCTGCCAAATCATATTATTCTGGTCACATCACAGTCATTATTCTGACATCTCATTTATCTCTCTGGACACTCGCACCATTTTCTGACCATTCACATCATCAATCTAACTGGTCTTCCACACCAACATTCTGGGCCTTCTTCCATTAACACAAGTTACAGCTAACTCTTGTTTGCACATTTGTGGGCATAATATCAAGAACATAATCTATTCAGTGCCAAATTATCAACACTCGATGCAATGCTGAAATAATGTTGCTAAACATTGAATCAACATGAAACCAATGCCACTCTTACTTCATTAATTTGGTAATGCACCAACAGACTAGCTGATCTCAGCCTCACCATCAGTCTGCTAGGCCACATCACTTGTCTACTCTCTCACACCATCATTTTGCCAAATATGCTATCTATCATATCAATAGTGTGCATGTGTCAACATGCTTTATAAACACTTGAAAAATATTGGATATATTTATTAAATGTTCAAGATTGGACAGGTAGGTCGAGTCATCAAAGTCACGTCGTACACAAGATGATTTGGCAATGGATTGAAACCTACCTAAACTAACCTACAGTATCTCTACCCACCTACTTAACCAAATTAACCTAGCCTAACCCAATCGAAATGATCATACCTTAATGAATCGTCTCAAATTAACAGGCGATATTAACTAGTAGAATGTATGTTTATAACAATATTGCATAAATTGCCAGAAAACATTTAGGACATATTTACAAAACATTGTCAAAAAGTTAAATCAACTCAAGGACAGTGATTTCGTTATATAGATTTTTTCTGATCACTATTCTTTACTTTGCGTTCGCCACTTTAATATTCTGATGAATATATATTAATCTTATTTTATATTCTATTATATATATTTATTATTCTATATTATAAGATAATATTCATCTTATGAACCTTATTTTGTTTATATCTTCAGAAATTAGCAATCATACATTATATTTTCAAATATCTATCATTAAAGCATATATTTTGGAAGCAGAGATGTGTTTTAACTACCCAAATAGAGCACGAATAGCAAGAACATATATTACAATAAAATTTCCCATGTGATACACACATAATACAGTTTTAAACACTTCACTTCTAGTAAAGTGAAGTGTTTAAAAATAACAGGAAATAACATGAAATTCTATTTATCACATTAATTTGTTAGCCTTTTCTTCCTTATTACGACATACACAACTAGAAAGTGCAGACCATATTAGGAATTTGCTTAACTGTCTTAAGTGAACAGTGTATCAAACTAGAAGATTAATATTTGTCAACTCCTGAAATTTACATTACCTTGCAGGTGCAAAATTGGGGAATCTTTAAGAACAGAATTTATATTTGACAAATAGTATTATCCTAACTCAAACAATGTGGGGTTATTACGCTACACATATTTCTAATGTCTCTTAGATGTTGCCGAAACACCTGGCCAAAACGCTATGCATGTTATGTGGCTAAACAAGAATGCAAAAAAAACATCAATGCTATATACTCTCAAACCCAATGTACCTCTTATATATATTATTATATATATATATAATATTATATATATATATATATATATATATATATATATATATATTTACATTCTCTCAGGTAGTGGTCAAGGCAGTCACTCCCACCACAGATTCTACAACTCTGCATATGGTGGTTAATGGTATGCAGCGGTTCGTAGAATTACCCAAATCTAAAATCTACCCAAATTTGTATGCAGGGCAGCGACGGGACTTAGCTGTACGTGCCCTGCCAGTCCAAATTTGGAGAAGATAGTGAGAGTTTATTCCATGATGCTGAAATATAGCAGTCAGCAGGAGGGGGGGGGGTCACAGATCATAAGCATGGTTTGTAGTCTATATATAAGCATGGTTGTAGTCTATATACAAGCATGGTTGTAGTCTATATATATAAGGGGTTTTTATTAGAACTAGTCCAGTATCGGCTGTCAGTAGCTTGGGGCAGGGTCTAGGCATAGCTCATATGCGTCCATGTAGCCTTTAGGTTGATCAGGTGATCACGGGTAAATTCAGGTAAATGTTTATTGTTTTTTATTAATTTATTAAGACAAGTTGTTACATTCTTGTACAGCCATTAGCACGAATAGCGTTTCGGGCAGGTCCTTAATCCTATGTTCCCTGGAATACGACCCAACAAATCGTTTAGGGACCCATTTTACTGTTTGGTGAACAGAGGCGGCGCCCAGTGAATTCTCGCCGGCCAGGATACGAACCAGGACAAAGCGAGTGTCTTACCACGATGCCACGGGGACTGCCAAGTGTTTGTCAGTCTTCTCTTCATCATCTTGCCTTCACCATTCAAAAAACAAAGCAATAATCTGAGTCTCGTTCGAGAAGACGAGCGCAGATCCGGGTTGTTCTTCGCGACACACTATGACGAGTAACTCGGGTTGATTAACAGTATTATCTGAGTTTACTTGAGTTACCAGGGAACACTAGTGGCCTCGCGGGGGACAGGAAGCCGCCGGCTTGTCGAAGGTCCTTCATTTGCCTGGATGATCTTTTACAGCTGTACTTTAAAAGTTAACAGAGTTTATCTGTGCTATGTTACCTTCTATCAGTTTAATTATTGCTGTAAATACTGAAATATGAGTATCCCTGGTAAAATCAGTTGCTAGCTAGTTCTTGTTAAAATCAGTTCTTGTTTTAATTTCCTTGTTAGCCACATTATAACACAGCTAATTAATGAATTAACCAAAAAGTTGTTAATTCATTCATTTTCTTATACTTTATTTAATTTTCGTTTGCATTTTATTTATAATTTAGATGAATATCAGTACCTATGTAAAAATTAAACCGAACTCTTCTCATTCAACATTTTAATTAATTTAGTTCATTTATTATGCACCCCATACCCATCCCGTGGGCGGTAGTGGAAAGGGTTACAGAGGCACATAATGGGCTCAGGGACTTAACCCCACAATTCATTTAGCTAAGCAAGTTACAATCTTGATGAGCTAGTTACAAAATTCAATATAAGTCGTCACATCATTCAGAAAGAAAAAGCAATAATTTTATCAGCAATTGTGTTAATCTCCCTGCCCTTGAGTGGCAGTGCACAATAGAAAGTGGTTTTCACATATCCATACATTAAAACATTGATTGTAACCATGATATATATATATATATATATATATGCTTAAGCCTACAGTTTAGACCTATTGTCTTATGTATGACCCTCTGTCCTGCGTGACAGTGAATACCAACATTATCCTCACTTTAATAAAACTTTATCAAAATCCTCAGATTAGGCAAAATTGCAGTTAATTTTGTCAATAAAGATGTTAATAATAATAATAATAATAATGTGTTGTCATCGTCGCTGCTTTTATAACGACGAATGAAATCGCCCAATGAGGTAGCACATGAAGCGAGCTTGTTTGTGATTGGTTGAGACGCAGTTGTTGGCCAATAACAGTTGAGTAAGTGATAAGAAAGTCAGCCACCAGTTGACGCTTGTTAGTGGTGGTGTGAAGACGGTGCTCGGCTGCCAAGGTCTACACTTAATGGTAATGTGGTGTCAGTTTGCAACGCTCTTTCATGGCGGGTGAACCCAATAGACTTTGGGGGATAATGTTCCCTGCTTATGTAAATATGTAATTATATGTACTCTTCCCCTCCCTCCCCCACCCCCCAAAAAAAGCTTAAAATTTCACCTACATCGAAAGGGAAAAGGAGGAACGAGCATCAACTCAGCCCTCCTGAGATTGAGTGAATGATCCCGCATGTTTTCTTGGCTGTTTGTAATTGATTCACTGCCTTGCCCTTGACGGTCTGACCCGTACACTGCTCATACCGCCTTCACACGTTGTTCAACACTTGGTCAAACACATATACCTTACTTGTGATACTTTAATGAAGTCACCTACACCTGGTTGGAGTCTGGCACAGTTTTGTTAAAGGCTCACTGTTGAATCTAAGGCACTGCGGGCTCGCCATAGCCCGTGCTACTTGGAATTTTGTTCCAGGTAGCGAATCTTTAACAACAACAACAACAACAATGTTGAGTCTAAGAACACAGATTTAAATTAAAATGCAGCAAGATCAAGCTACGTCACTCCTTGTTCAAATCACCAAAGTTTACCAGAGATAAAACTCTCCTAGTTAAAGTAGCAACTGTCAATGTTCAACTTTATATAAAGGATTACCAAGAAATTCAAACGTCAACAAACCATTATAATACAGCTAGGCTGTTTATGAAAATCTTAGGGTGGTATTTGCCTATCAGTCTCTACGAGGGAGTAAAGTCTAGCTCTTTATATACCGACCTAGACTGTACTGGTCTAGCTCAATTGGCCTAATTAAAGTTTAACTTCTGACCTTCAAATACGTTGTCGAATTTGTCCTTAAATGTGTGGATGGAGGCGACGTCCACAATTGTAAGATTAGAGATTTTTTTATTTTTAATGTATACACATAGGATATTGCACTGAATTATATAATTTGGTAAGCTGCTCTGTGTGTGTACTGCTCGGTTATGAAAATTTTGCCATTTACCGCTGCATGACAGAATCGCCTGGTCAAATTTGATTTCACCTGATGCTTCTATTCGCCTAACAGTAAATAGGTACCCAGGAGTTGGGCATCTCTTATGGGCTGCATTAGTAGTAGGCCAAGGGGATAAAGAGAGACTCCGATAAGCCTAACGCGCTTTATATTCCCGACTATATGAAACAATATCCATATTAAGATTTTTAGGCTATAAGCATAAAACGTCGACAACACACTATACTGTGTAATGCTTATAATATATTTGGGGTCAAACTGGAAAACACCTTGACCAGATAATGCAAGCACTTTTATATTAAACAATTGTATACAGTGTAGTTTAAATATTAGTCATGGACAATAAATTGGTGTTTAGTTAAATTTTCCATAAATATAAAGTTTTGCAAGCTGCAAAGCCAATGTCAGGTCAGATTTGGGGGGTTGTGTCATCTGGTAATTGTTTATGGTGCCTTATCTCAGTGGCCTTGTATGGATATATTTTCACCTTAATTCTTTTTATTCCTGGATGCAGGAAAGTGTAACATGTCTACCGTTTCTCCCTTTACTCCTGTTCCACAGTGTTCAAGTTCAAGTGTGATAATTGAGACAAGTAGTTTTAGTTGGAAAACAGACATATCAAAGGGGGGTATAGTAGCTTAGGATATTTCTACCCCCCACAGTGCTTGCAGCAGGAAGGAAGCAGGTTGTGGCCACTCCACCTGCTTCCTGCCTCCTGTGACACCTGTTTACATTGTCCACACAGCAGGACACTTTACAGTGTGACTTGTTAACCTTTCAGGCGTGTCGGTGGGTATTTGTATGTGTTCATGCGCTATTTATAAATATGTAAGCTTGTTTGTGTTCAGGGGAGCTCAACTCAAGATGGCTTGCCAAGGATCTCTTGCAGACCTCGGAAGTGGTTGTTGGTTCTGCTGGCCTTGATATTCCTCTCTCCTGCTGGAGGTAAGTTGAATGCAGGAGCAATTGGGTATATGTTTGAACAATTTGTAGTTTTCTTGGAATATAAATGACGAAGAAAAAGGTAAGCAATAGCCAGTCCTGTTTAAACTGTAGTCATTCGCACAGTCTGTTTATGGTGATTGGTTATGCTATTAATATTACGTGTTGCTCGAGTTTCTTTACTTATTAGATGCTGAAAAGTTATCAACAGCTCATTGGCAGAGGCAATAATAATTAATGGAACAATCTTGCTGCCTGATTTTTTGGGCAGACATAAAAATATAAAAATCAGTGCTTGTAAATTAAAATTGCAAAGTATCCTTCGTGTCTTACAAGCAAGCACGGTTTTTGTGTAGTTAATTTTTAAAAGAAGTGATTCATATTGAACATTGTTTCACTGGCATGTTAACACTTGATCTCGGACAGCAATTCAGGTGTTTCAAGCCAGGTATTTAAACTAATAAGTTTCAGAGTATGTGGATGAAAATATAGATTGTTCAGTGAACTCGGGGCAACAGATATCATTCCAAACACTGATTAGATAATACCGGGTAATGTTTTGGGAGTTTCTCTCCGGACTGACGTAAAGCGCGTGTGGGTGTAATGTTTGTTTAGTTTACCTCGCTAATAATAGTTAGTTTAGTTCATTTATTATACACCCCATACCCATCTTGTGGGCGGTAGTGGAAAGGGTTACAGAGGCACACAATACACATTTACTGAACCCCGCAATTATTTAGCTAAGCAAATTACAATCTTGATGAGCTAGTTACAAAATTCCATGCATATCCTCACATCTACAATGGGTTAGAGATCGACCACAAGTACAGTTTCTAAATTAAGCAACTGACATATGTGGAGAGCTAGTGTCACAATTGATATGTTTGTTCTGCATACCGCCCCCCCCCCCCTCCAGTGGGCAGCTGTGGATAGGTTACAATCACTTAGTTACTACCTACAGTTACCGAACTGGGAATATTTGGCTAAGATTTCTGGTAACAGATCATTTTGAATGAAATATTTATGCATTAAGTGTGCGGTACTTGTGTAACGTTTAACGCAGGGAAGTATTTGGCATAAATATCTCAACATTATCGTAGGTAATATGTCTGTCCACTGGATGGGAGGAGGTGTGCAGGACAAACATATAAATTTTGACACTAGCTCTCCACATATGTCAGTTGCTTAATTTAGAACCTGTACTTGAGGTCGATCTCGAACCCATTGTTGATGTGACGACTTATATTGAATTTTGTAACTAGCTCATCAAGATTGTAACTTGTTTAGCTAAATGAATTGTGGGGTTCAGTCCCTGAGCCCATTATGTGCCTCTGTAACCCTTTCCACTACCGCCCACAAGATGGGTATGGGGTGCATAATAAATGAACTAAACTAAAAAACTAACTGCATTAAAAGGAAGAGAATGAAGATAATACTATTTTTCTCAAAGGGAGCCTCATGGACGACGCGCGCCCGTGGGAGTATCACCTGAAGGATGTAATGCCCAGCAGCAGCCCTGAAGAACAGACGAAAGCAGTGGAGGGACTCTTACAGCGTCTACTACGGGAGCGAGCCAAGGACTTCACCCTGAGCGTCGACCCCAGCCTTGGCCCTGCAGGGAAGGATACGTTTGTGGTATGTTAAGTGGGCCGTGAAGGGCAGCTGGTGAGCGCTTAAAGGAGTAATGTTGGGACGGGAGGAGGGGGGACATTGGTGCTGATGGCTTGTGTATGTGCCCTCAGTTGGAGTGCTTATGGGTATTTTGGGGTTATAGGCTTTGGCTTAATTGTGATGTTTGTGGGTAGTCTGTGGAACAAAGATGGTTCTTGTGGTTGTTGTAATTTACTAAATATCCTAAACCTCTTGTGGTCATTCCTCGAGATATATATATAATATATAAATGTGTGTAAATCACGAAAGTTAACACGTGGTGAAAAATGTGAGTGTCAGACCACGGAGGAAGAATTGAAACAGGAATTTCCCTAAATACTTTCGTATTTAATAATACATCTTGAGAAGGGAAATTCTTGTCTTAATCCATCCCTCGTGGTCTGACATTGTCCTGATATACAACGTGTGTGTGCAACAGTTTTGTTCTTTTGTTATGAATGTTATGTCATTTTGATACTCATTTTCTCACAATAAGTAATCATTGAGAACTTATTGCTCAAAATGTTCACTAGCTTGTGAACATTTTATCTGGCATATTGTGAACCTTTTATCTGGCATATAGACACAATGCCCTACTCTCACGTATGGTTGATGCCTGTAGGGGAAGGGGGGGGGTAGAAATAGCCTAAGCTACTCTATCTGTTGTTGTTGTTAGAGATTTGGCTACTCAGGACGAAGTGTCCATGTAGCACGGGCTATGGTGAGCCCGTAACTACTCTATCTCTTTAAGATGTATTTTATTGTCTCAACAAACGTACGCGAATGCCTGTAGGTGAGGTCACCAGGTGCCAACACCAGCGTGGAGGTGACTGGAAGCAGTGGTGTGGCGGCGGCGTGGGGCATCCTGCACTACCTCAAGTACTACTGTAAGGCCCACGTCTCTTGGGAGGCCGACCAACTCGACCTGCCCGACGTGTTGCCACCGGCCACCTTCAACATCACTTCTAATGACAAGTGTGTGTTCCCGCCTGAAGGGTGAAGCTTGAGCTCTCAAGCCTCGCCTTTGTTGTCTAGTGCAGTTACTTAATTCCATATTTAGTTAACTTTAAAAGTTGTATATATAGACTTTGTTTCAGTAATACCCTTTTTCAATTCTATCTCTTGTGCTGAAAACTTTCTACCTTGGGTGTTTGTGGCTCATTTTCGTCTCTAATTTTCCATCATGTGCTCATTTGTTTTCCTTCGGTGTGGTGACCTTTTAATTTCTCATTGGCTTGGAACAGAGACCAATGCCATCCGAAACGTTGTCCCATATTTAATGGTACTTCAAAGTTAACCAAATTCATTGCGTTGTTTTACCAATACATCCGCCGATCTCGTGTAATGTTTTATTAGGTAAACTTTTAAATATTAATATCCTGAAAATAACCTAAAGTCCTTTTACCCAAGTCCATGACACTAGTCATTGGCCAGCCATCTGAAGGACAGGGGCCAGATTCACGAAAGCACTTACGAACGTGTACATCTTTCCTCAATCTTTGACGGCTTTGGTTAAATTTATTAAACGGTTTACAAGTATGAAAACTTCCCAATCTACTGTTATTATTATAAACAGCCTCCTGGTGCTTCGGAGTTCATTAACTGTTTATTAATTGGAAACAAAGCCGCCAAAGATTGAGAAAAGATGTACATGTTCGTAAGTGCTTGCGTAAGTGCTTTCGTGAATCTGGCCCCAGGAGTTTATAAGGTAGTGAAGTAAAAATAATGCTAGAAAATTAACAAGCATTAAGTATTTTTTTTACAATATTAGAGTTTCATTAAAATCTACGAACATTCGTTAGCCCAACCACTTGGGGTGGACGGTAGAGCAACAGTCTCGCTTCATGCAGGTCGGCGTTCAATCCCCGACCGTCCAAGTGGTTGGGCACCATTCCTCCCCCCCCCCTCCCCCCCGTCCCATCCCAAATCCTTATCCCGTTCCCCTTCAAAGTGCTATATAGTCGTAATGGCTTGGTGCTTTATCCTGATAGTTCCCTTCCCTTCGTTCTGATTCACATTTATTAAAAGCTGGTCTTTTTTTCACCACTACCCAGGTTCCGGTACTACCAGAACGTGTGCACCGTGTCCTACTCTATGGCCTGGTGGGGGTGGCAGCGCTGGGAGAGGGAGGTCGACTGGATGGCACTGAATGGCATCAACTTGCCCCTGGCGTTCACGGGACAGGAGGCAATATGGCACCGTGTCTACACCAAGATGGGCCTCACACAAGCCGAGCTGGATGAACATTTTGCTGGACCAGCTTTCTTTGCTTGGTGAGTTGGGTTTGGCGAAGCAGGTGTGGGTGTTGATTCGGTGCTTGTCTGGGTGGGAGTAGTGACGAGTGGGGTATGGATGGGGAAGGTGGAAGGGATACAGTGTTGTTGTTATAAATTCAGCTACTGGGAACAAAAAGTTCCAAGTAGCACGGGCTATGGTGAGCCCGTAGGGGACTTACCTAGTACAGGAGCGGGGCTGTAACTGCAGGGGTACAGTGAAAGGGGCATGTATATGTACCATTAAAAATGAGACTACCCATTAGGAGGTTGTTAATATGTATTAATGGTATTAATGCGTGTTAATGAATTAAGTGGTTGTTTATATATTAGCCCAACCACTTGGGCTGGACGGTAGAGCGACGGTCTGGCTCCATGCAGGTCGGCGTTCAATCTCCGATCGTCCAAATGGTTGCGCACCTTACCTTCCCCCCCCCCCCCGTCCCATCCCAAATACTTATCCTGACCCTTTCCCAGTGCTATATGGTCGTAATGGCTTGGCGCTTTCCCCCCTGATAGTTCCCTTTCCCGTATATATTAGGTAATTGTTTATATTTCATGTGGCCGTTAATATATTAGGTGGCTATATTGTGTTGCTTTAGATTTAGCTACTCGGAACGAAATGTCCATGTATCACCGGCTATGGTGAGCCCGTAATCTATAATGTTGGATGGGTGTTGTTATATTGGGCGAGGTGTTGCGAACGGTGGAGGGAGGGGGTGTTAAGAATGATGTATACAGTCAGGTGTAGTAAGCTGTGTATAATATCAATTGTAATGCTGTAATTTTTTTTACTAAATTTACTAAAAAAAATCTTTAAAAAAATCTATCACTTACGGGCTATTCATGCCCGTGCCACCTCTTGGGTGGCTTAACCTTCATCACTCAAATTGTAAATTTTCCTGTGGTTTACCGTGGGTGTCTTCCCACCTGCAGGGGTCGCATGGGAAACATCCGGCGCTGGGGAGGCCCGCTCTCCGCCGCCTGGCACAACCAGACGGTGGCGCTGCAGAAGCTCATAGTCACCAGGATGCGACAGTTTGGCATGATTCCCATTCTCCCCGCTTTTGCCGGCCATGTTCCTGCTGGTCTTGCCAGGTAACTCGAAGAGATTGATGCTCTTGATCAGACCACACACTAGAAGGTGAAGGGACGACGACGTTTCGTCGTCCCATCGACGACGTTATGAATCGACTTGAGAATTTTCCAGGACGGACCGAAACGTCGTCGTCCCCTTCACCTTCTAGTGTGTGTGGTCTGGTTAACTTACTTTAGCCACGTTATTGTGACTCGAAGGGATTCTCAAATGCCCACAACTCAGATTTACAGCTAAATGTCTTTTAATTTCGATTAATAATGACATATGCACTCGTGCTCATATATGTATACAGTGTATATATAATTTTATGTAGTTGTGGTTAGGTTTGTGGGGCAATAAGAACTGTATTCAGATTGGAAGTTATAAAGTAATAAATCAAGTCAATTTTTCTTTGTAGGGTTCATCCAGAAGCCAATATTACTCGCCTTGGACCATGGTCACACTTCACGGACCCCTACACCAGGTTATAGCCGCAGTTTGTGTACATGCACATGCATGTGTAAGACTGTGTACGCATGTGTTAGTGTATGCGTGCATGTGTGTATGAGTGTGAGGGGGGGGGATATGTGCTAGAGAATGAGCAAATGGGGCTTTCTAGTGTGTTTTTGGTTAATGGATTTCTTTGGATTTGAGCCGTGTCGAGCTATGAGAAATGATTACCAGAGTTTACCTGGGAGCCACTAACACTAGTGGTCTCGTCGAGGATAGGAAACCGGCTGCTTGTCGAAGGTCCTCCCACACTTAGGGAGCCGGTCGGCCAAGCGTACAGCACACTGGACTTGTGATCCTGTGGTCCTGGGTTCGATCCCAGGCGCCGGCGAGAAACAATGGGCAGAGTTTCTTTCAGCCTGTGCCCCTGTTACCTACCAGTAAAATAGGTACCTGGGTGTTAGCCAGCTGTCACGGGCTGCTTCCTGGTGTGGAGGCCTGGTCGAGGACCGGGCCGCGGGGACACTAAAGCCCCGAAATCATCTCAAGATAACCTCAAGATTGCCTTGATCTTCGCCTTGATGATATGGGTGATCCTTGAGGCGGCGTCCTGTGTGTGAGCTCACAGCCTAAGGAGCGAAACTAACGGAAACAAATAGACGTGTTATTATTCCGTACTCAGAAAAGTTCAGAAAGAGCTAATGGAACCATGTAAATGCATGAATTTCACACATTGTGCTCGGTATAAAATACACAATTAAAACTTTTCGTTTCATAGTTCTTACTTCAATCATTGTTTTCAGCTATCTTTATTTTGTATCATTGCTATCAGCCAACTTTAGTAATATTTTCAGCCATTTATATCGCTACGATGTAGCATAATCATCATCATAAACGGCAGTATATTTTCATCGCTAAATGAATTTTCGTTGATATTTCCAATTATTTCCTATATTTTCCAGGACATTCTTGCTGGACCCCAACGATCCTCTCTTCCAGACCATCGGCTCAGACTTCATTCAGGAGGTGAGAGAGAGAGATTGCAATGAAATTACAATGACGTGATATATCACGTCATTGTGATATCATTGATCTGATAGTGTGTTAGTGTGAAGACCATTACCGCGGGCCAGTGTGTGGTCGGGTCGACTGTAACACCCTGGTTGGGCTCCGGTTCGGGGCCTTCAGAACCTCCCAGAAAAATCAGTAGAGTTCCGGGTTGGTTGAATTTTGTACCATGATGGCCGAGTCGGTTATGGCAAGTGTCTGGGAATCACCAGAACGCTGCTTAAAGTCACTGTTGGCTCTAAAGGATTTCATTGAGATAACGTACATTGTGATTTTCATTCTGGTCACCTTCACCTTCCATAACCAATACCACCTTCCCTACCCTTCACTATCTTCCCTCTCCTTCACCCTCTTCCATCTACTTAGCCACCTTCTCTACCCTTCACTACTGTAACCATCTTAAAATAAACTGCATAAGACAAACTACCATTTAATTATCATGTTGAAAGTAATATGCTCGACGAGTCTTAGTTAAGGATGGTGTCTGGTATTTTAGCGAGAATGGAAAATGGTATTATTTGAAATATCCTGCAAAGGGAGAAATATTGAGGTCACCCTGCAAAGCTTGGCGAGGCTACCCCCCCCCCCCCAAGCATCTGAGGCCAGATTCACGAAAGCACTTACGAACCTGTACATCTTTTCTCAATCTTTGGCGGCTTTGCTTCCAATTATTAAACAGTTAATGAGCTCCGAAGCACCAGGAGGCTGTTTATAACAATAACAGTTTAATGGGAAGTTTTCATGCTTGTAAACTGTTTAATAAATGTAACCAAAGCCGTCAAAGATTGAGGAAAGATGTACACGTTTGTTAGTGCTTGCGTAAGTGCTTTCGTGAATCTGGGCCCCCTGGCCGCCAACTACAGACGTAGAGATTATCTCTTATAGATAACTATTTTAGTTTAAACTCATATTTGATTATTTCAGGTCACTTCTGAGTTTGGTAGCGACCATTTCTACAACTGTGACACCTTTAACGAGATGACCCCCGCGTCTAGTGACCCAGAGTACCTGAGGAGTGTTGGTGCTGCCATCTATAGTGCCATGGCTGTAGCCGACCCCAACGCCATCTGGTATGTCTCTTGCATTTGCTTATTTACATTACATATACTGTTATATTGGCCAAAGATAAACATTCTGCTTGTCTATTTTAATGCCGCTATGAATGGTAATGCTGTCTGGTTAGTGAATTACATAGTGTTACATTACATTGTTTAAGAGTCTAATTATGAACTTAAACGAGTAGGATCTTTTCACTGGCCTTAATACTGATGCACGTGTCTTTATCGACGGGTTTTATTGAATAATTCAAATGTTTGGTAATGGGAGCGGAAGGAAAAAGTGGGATTGGAGGTGTAACATTTTAATTTTTGGATTGCATAAAATGCAGAGGAAGGGTTCAGAAGCTTGGATCACTATGACTTGGTTGGCGTTGATTACTGTGGTGTTAACTGGGGATTGGGAAAATCCCAAGTGGTACAGGAGAGACAGAGATTGGGGGGGGGGAGGGAGGAGAAAGCGCCAAGCCATTACGACTATATAGCACTGGGAAGGGGTCAGGAAAAGGATTTGGGATGGAACACGGGGAATTAAGGAATGGTGCCCAAGCACTTGTGGACTGTTGGGAATTGAACTCTGACCTGCATGAAGCGAGACCGTCGCTCTACCGTCTAGTCCAAGTGGTTGGATTGCAATTCATCCTCTAATAACAGTACTTATAGCAACTATTTGGTCAAACGTACAAAAGTGGACTCTTGGACACTAAAATTCGTTCTGCATTACTTAATTAGCTCAAAATGGTACTCTATACTTATAAAATGGAAAAGTAACTGAAGAACGTAACTTAATCTAACCTAGCCATCTTAGGCCAATATGCGTTATCTTAGGCTTAATATAGTACCTATATGTGGTCTACTAAGCTTAGGAATGTTTAATTTTTTGTTTTTCGTACCCTCGTACAAAATAAAGTCGTCTTGTTTCAATATCAACTGCATTCATATCTGCTTTGGTGATATAATTAATTTGTTTATTTTTGTCATAGGCTTTAAACCTCCTTTGAAAAGTTAGGACATTTTTTCTATATCCTCTTTAAACAAATTCATTCATTATCCACGAATATTTTATCAAGTTCTTGTTAATATTTATGACCCATATGTTTATCCCTGGGTGAGTACAGGGTGATGCAGGGATGGTTGTTTCTGAACGCCGGGTTCTGGCAGCTGCCGCAGGCCGAGGCCCTCCTCACCTCCGTCCCTGTTGTAAGTTGACCCTCACCAGCAACCCGTCCTTTTAAAAATAGTCACTTTGGCTCGTATGCGCGATATGGCCAAATTTGGACGTAATTTGAAATGAAATAGACTCACAAAAGTGACGTTCTGTTCCGTTTTCTATTTGAGTCGTCCGGCGTACGCGCAGAGGTTATGAGAGGACACTTTAAATTAACGTTTTTCATAACGTTTTGAAACTTTATGAGAATTTCGTGCCCACCTAACCTATCAGAGGACCCTTAACTTACTGTTGTTGAAAAAAAAAATCCAAGTTTATTTTCATTTTTTTTCATTTTCAAATTACGTCCAAATTCGGCCATACGGGCAAACGGCCAAAAGCGACGTTCTTTTTAAGAGGACAGGTTGCGGCAGTGACCACGGGAGACATCTCCCGTCACGCAAGGTGCCCTTGCACCTCCACAGATCTCCAGTATCAGCTCTTGATACTGATAATGGCTCAAAAGGGCCACCACTTACGGGCTATTCATGCCCGTGCCACCTTTTGGGTGGCTTAATCTTCATCATCAATCGATGGAGAGGAAGAGAAAGAGAGTGCTTGAGTGTGTGTGAGATACATTAAAGTGATGGAGGATTGTTCTTTTGATAATGTCAAAGTAACACAAAATTAATTGTTGGGAAAATAAAATTATCAACACACGCGTACACCATTTTAGTATATTTGACAGTCATTATGGGAGTCGTACGCGTTCTTTCAAGTGTGTAGGAAATATGAGTTAGTATAAAGTTATAATGTAATGTGGCCTATGTAGCTTATATTGCTACATATATATATTAGCCCCCCCCCCCTTTCCAAACAAACAAAATACCATCAATAAGTACACGTTTAGTAAATTTTAATGTAATGATTTAAAATAATATTGCCACTCTTGTGTTCTCTATATTTTCTCTTGCGGGTGTTTTTTTGTTTTACTTTTCAAGTTTTCCGCCATATTATCCTGTTATCGTATTCTCCTCCCCCCCCCACTCTTCCTTCTTATCTTTGGTATTGCTCTGCATAATTGTCTTTGTTTTTAAAGCCATTTCTTCCTATTATTTTTTTTATGCTCTTTGGTTCCTGTTTTAAAATGTTCATATTATTTTCTGTTACTTCTGCTGCCGCCGCTGCTGCTGCAGGGCCGCATGCTGGTGCTGGACCTGGCCTCGGAGGCCAGCCCACAGTATAGCCGCCTTCAGTCCTACTTCGGCCAGCCGTTCATCTTCTGCATGTTACACAACTACGGCGGAGTTAACGGCCTTTTCGGCAATGTTGACATCCTACTGAAGGTGAGTGAAGGTGATGGTTCAAGCACGTGCAACATGAATGGATGAGTGTTTCTATCTTGAAGGTGTGTGTGGGGGTACCAGGAGAAATATGAATGAAGGCATGCAAGTGAAAGTGTAAATAAACAAATTGCTCTAAATCTTGAAGGTGAAAGCTATGTGGGAGAAGGGGGGAGGGTTGGTCATGGAGGTGAATGAATATGAGGGATGAGGAGCATGTTCGTCTTGAAGGATGAGGGGGATATGTTGGCTGAGGAAAGGTGACGAAGGAATATTTCTGACGGGGCGCTGGTGTGACCTCGGATAGGACGGGAGGAAAGGCATGGTGCCCAATATTTATTTTATATTATTTTATGTCGGTTCTTTTAACACATACGCTCGAACGCCCTTACCAATCCTTGGCTTAACCACCATCGCCACAGCCACCCTGACAACCATCACCACCATTACTAGCACCAATAAACTAGCCACATCACCACCATTATTAGCACCAATAAACTAGCCACAATCCCCGCATGTCCACCACCTATACCATAATCACTAACAACCAACTTATCTTCGACCAGAACATGGAAGCTGCCAGGAGCTTCCCCAACGTCAGTATGGTGGCACAGGACTCACCCCAGAGGGAATCAACCAGAATTACGTCATGTATGATTTCATGAACGAACTTGGGTGGAGGTCAACGTCTCCTAATGTTTCCACTTGGTGAGTTCTGTAATACCTGTGTGTGTATATTTGAGAATTAAAATGAATGAACTATAAACGCCTTGAGGTATAAGGACATACTTCAAGCCCGTTTACAACCATGTTGCAAGCAGAGCGGGTGTTTACAACCATGTTGCAAGTAGGGTTTAATATTATTTTTCATTGTTTGCAACCGCTTGGGACAATAGTTTTATTGTCATTTCATTATATTATATGAAACACTGTATAATTGTATTTATAGTTGTTTTTCTCCATCCGCATATTGTTATTTACTACCGTCATATCTCGGATATATTTCTAATAGACTCGATTATAATACTTCGAATTGTTCCCATCCTCCCCCTCCCTCCTCCAAACAAAATGTATAATACAATGTTTCCATTTTATTAAAATAGCTTTCACCAGCGTGAATGGCATTATAATGACGTCACACCTCGTCGTCCATCCCACAAATAAAACCCAAATGTTTATCTCGCATTTTCGTTGGGCTAGGCTGGGTAAGGTTAGGCTAGGCTGGGTAAGGTTAGGATAGGATAGGCTAGGTTGATTTGGGTTGGGTTTAAGAGAGTAGCGATGACGTTGAAAGGGGGGGGGAACATGCTTTTCTCACGTCTTAAGATTCACTTGTTTATTCTCAGATCTTGAGACTCCCCTTATCTTTTCTCAGGGCATTGGACTACGCCAGTAGGAGATATGGATCTGATGACCACGTCTGGGCCAAGCCTGGCAGCTCCTTATGGTGAGTAAAAAATACTGATGTTTTGGTACTATTTAATATATCGATAGAAATTGTATATATATGAAGGTGATATTTTAACTGCAATGCTCATGGAGCCATTCTCTACAGTATACAAGGGTTAATGATATCCCCGGGGGATGCATTTATATCATATTTACCGGGTTTACCTATCATGGTAAGATGAGCTTCAATACTATGGTTGCCGTTCACCCAAAGACTATTACTTCTTAAGGCATTCCTTTGATAAATAGGTAGACAGATGACATATGCAGCTCAAATTCGACTACAAATGTGTTTTCATTAATTGTTGTGCATTTATAATTAGGTTTATTAAAAATTGTTGTTAAAGGTAACAGTAAAAGTTATTTTTTCTGATTATAATTCTACATTATACATCTCAAAACTTATAATGTAGAGTAAATGCTTGTAAAGTAAACATTGACGAACCCACGGAGATTGCCATCAAAACTAACTCGCATTAAAAATAATAATAATAAAATACAATATATACGCTATGTATTAGTCTGCTAAGTAAATTAAACGACTTCGAGTAGGAGGCGTGTCAGAATACTACAGTAAAGTAGTGATCGTAAGTGTGCCCGAGGCGCTAGGACAAATTAACAATCAAATGTGACTGTCTCATGTCACATATCAGATTCCCACTGATGTACCGCAGGGCCTCAAGATCTCAGACGCCTGATGCGAGGCCCACAGTCAAGAGGAAACTGAAGGCAAAGGTCGTATTTCACTTCCACTGCATTAAATGCAATGGCAAGCTCAATAACTTAGGACTGTCAATGAAAATAATGAGGCAACAATGGGTGGGAACCTAGAGGTAAAAATATGAGAATCAAGAAAAGATAATTCACGGAAAAAATAATAAACGAATTGCAAGACGGTCAAGCACTACAGGAGGGCCAGAAGGTGTTGGTGAAATAATTTATGGACTTCCAACACGCGATAAATTTAAATCATATAGGCATGTTTCCATGTAGTTAGCCAGAACCCAGAGGGTAGATCAGACACCGGGGCCCCCGGGAGTGGGGGGTTACCTAGAATGGAGGCAGAGTTCTGGATTAGGGATTCAGGTGTTCTGGAGGGGATTAGGAAGTACCTTGAGGGACTTGAAGTAGAGGGGGGTAAAAATAGCCTAAGCTACTCTATCCCTTTGAGATGTATTTCTTTCTTATCTCGATAAACATACTTAAACTTGATTAGGAAGTATTAGATAGACAAAGAAGAAACCACCTCATTATAGGTAATCTTGCAAAAGAAGAAGACAGGAATGATCGGCAAATCAATAGAACAAGTGAGGTGGTGGTGGAAGCTGAAACTTTCAGTAGTTTCAAAGCGTTTTTTGTCAAAGAATATGGGGAAGACGGGACACCACGAGCGTCGCTCTCATCCTGTAACTACACTTAGGTAATTACACCTTTTTCCTCTGCTGACAATATCCTTCCCCTCAGGGCAGCGTGTACAATTGCAGTGTGTATATCCGTTACCACGGTAGAGATGCGATTATCATGCGGCGACCCAATCTGCGACCCAGGAAGCTCGTGAGTTGTCATGTACAGTGGCCACGGAGCCTAGCAAGTGCTTTAGTATGTAGCTTCTTGCATTTGACAGCATGTAATTGTATCTCTATTTGTAAGTACTAACGAAAAATCGCATCTTGACCCTATTCGGGTGACATTTACGTTAATGCTTCTCATAAGGTCTTTGATAAACACACACTACTTCTTCCAGTCTACAGAAAAATGGTAGCAGAGAAGACCCTCTAAATTACAGACAAGTGTGGTAGTCGAAACACTACAAAAATAGTTAAAACCAAATAATAGAATACCCGGAGAGAAATGACATTCGCTCCATTTTCTGAATGCTTTAAATTGAATGATATATGGCAAGTTGACCAGACCACCACACTAGAAAGTGAAGGGACGACGACGTTTCGGTCCGTCCTGGACCATTCTCAAGTTGATCGTGAGAATGGTCCAGGACGGACCGAAACGTCGTCGTCCCTTCACCTTCTAGTGTGTGGTCTGGTCAACATACTTCAGCCACGTTATTGTGACTCATCGCCTGCATATATGGTAACATTTTTTAATAGTTCACTCGCACTCTCTACGTAACTAAAATTAACAGATAGCCTGTTCGCCTCTGGCACTACCTATATTACCAGCGTGCTCGTATTTTTCCACTTGGTAAGCTCCTAAAGTTCGCAGTTATATAAATCAACAGGGCAACGCCGAGGGCCCAGAAACACTTAAAGAAGTCGCACGACCAAACACCTACGGGCTACTCATGCCTGTGCCACCTCTTGCTGTGGCTTAATCTGCACCAATCAACAGTGTAACAGTTATTTATGACTTCTACATTTAGGTTACATAAGTTATTGAATTCTTCTAAAGATGATTATAATTATCTAACTGGTATAACAACAAAAGATATACTGTATTGTCTAAATATAAATATATTGACAATACTGTACTTTAACAAGCAAGTAAAACTGATGATTGAGATTATAGTGCCCGTAGGCATTAGAAAAATAAAGTCAAGCCTGGCCTTCTTCAACAGGCCAGCTCGGGGAGTAGGCAGAATCAGGGTTGATCTGATTACTTAGGAAAAAGAAAACGGATTTATAACAAGCTTGTACACTTTATGTAAAATTACAAAGTTTTAACAAGGAAAATATAAAATAAATAATACGATATAACATTTAAATATTTAATCATTATTTTTCTATAAATTTATGTATATATAAAATAAAACTATTTATTTTTTAACTAAATTCTTTAGAAAAATATGAATTCTTTCCCCCCTCTCCTTAATCGTCCCTTCATTCCTCCCTCCCCCCCCCATCTCTTATTGGTCTTCCCATTTTACATCTGAAAGGCGAAGTTCCTCCTTTTCCTATCAACTTGCAGGTCAAATTCTTGGAAAAAATGCACTAACTTGTTTGATATTTAAACATATTTATCAGACCTGAATAAATACATTTAGGGCAGTTATACCGTTATCAAATATGCTTAGAAAATGAGAATAATAGTTTATGGCAAACTATATGGTTTAGTTCCGGTTGTCTGGGACAGAAGATAATCCACTATAGTTATATAAACCTTTGGTAAATTGTCATTGTAAAAGCATTTCACTTATGACCAAACCACACGTCAGAAAATGAAGACATAATGACGTTTCGGTCCGCACTGGACCATTCTAAAGTCGTGTGATGTTCATTCACCATTTCATTAACTTCATTCGGCATTTCATTTTATAGCAATATCAATTGCTACTGACCTTCCTAGAATGCAACACCGCACAACATTGCCCAACTCCTGGGTACCTATTTACTGTTTGGTGAACAGAGGCATTTGGTGATAGGAAACGTGACAAATCATTTCTGTCCTCCCAGGAATCCCCCGATTTTGAGTCTAAAACAAACCCGAGCGAGAAAATGAACAAATCCACAAGGCCGTGACGGGGATTTGAATCCTCGTCACGACCCTTGTGGATTTATTCATTTGATGCATCACGCTGTTGTGATTTCTGTGTGTAACTCCAGAGAGACTTATTCACACTGGGTGAATTCCCAGACGAGCCATAGAACAGCAACATTGTTTCAAAGAACAGTTATGTTGGTTTGGAGGAGCCGGTTGGTGAGCGGACAGCACCCTGGTTTTGTACTCACCTAGTTGTACTCACCTAGTTGTGCTTGCGGGGGTTGAGCTCTGGCTCTTTGGTCCCGCCTCTCAACCGTCAATCAACAGGTGTACAGTTTCCTGAGCCTATTGGGCTCTATCATATCTACACTTGAAACTGTGTATGGAGGAGCCTCCACCACATCGCTTCCTAATGCATTCCATTTGTCAACCACTCTGACACTAAAAAGTTCTTTCTAATATCTCTGTGGCTCATTTGGGCACTCAGTTTCCACCTGTGTCCCTAGTGCGTGTGCCCCTTGTGTTAAACAGCCTGTCTTTATCAACCCTGTCGATTCCTGAGAATCTTGAATGTGGTGATCATGTCCCCCCTAACTCTTCTGTCTTCCAACGAAGTGAGGTTTAATTCCTGCAGTCGCTCCTCGTAGCTCATACCTCTCAGCTCGGGTACTAGTCTGGTGGCAAACCTTTGAACCTTTTCCAGTTTAGTCTTATGCTTGACTAGATAGGGACTCCATGCTGGAGCCGCATACTCCAGGATTGGTCTGACATATGTGGTATATAATGTTCTGAAAGATTCCTTACACAAGTTTCTAAAGGCCGTTCTTATGTTAGCCAACCGGCATATGCTGCTGATGTTATCCTCTTGATATGAGCTTCGGGGGACAGGTCTGGCGTGATATCAACCCCCAGGTCTTTCTCTCTCTTGACTCTTGAAGTATTTCATCTCCCAAATGATACCTTGTATCTGGTCTCTGCTTCCTACCCCTATCTTCATTACATACATTTGCTTGGGTTAAACTCTAACAGCCATTTGTTCGACCATTCCTGCATTTGTGATCCTGTGGTCCTGGGGGTTCGATTGCCAGGCCGGCGAGAAACAATGGGAGAGTTTCTTTCACCTTATGCCCCTGTTACCTAGCAGTAAAATAGGTACCGGGTGTTAGTCAGCTGTCACGGGCTGCTTCCTGGGGTGGAGGCCTGGTCGAGGACCGAGCCGCGGGGACACTAAAAGCCCGAAATCATCTCAAGATAACCTCAAGATAGATTGTCGCAATACTAACCGTCTAAGATAGCGCCCGAGAAAATAATAAATAGCAACTCTGGACTTTGCTGACCTAAATTTGAGATGGAAAGAGATAATGAAGTAATCTGAGAACATACAAAACAATTAATATATTTAAAATAAGAATAGAAATATTATGTAATATTTTTAACATTTTATAAAATTAAGTATATTTATTACAAAAATTACTTGCTTTTTATGTTACACAAAATTAGCAATATACGAATAATATGATTTTATTAATCTTTAATTTGTCAACTTAATTATTGAGAAAATTCAAATAGACTATTTGGTAAACTATTATTTCAACAAAATTATTTGAAACTGCAGCGAAGAAAAGTTATGAATATACTAACTATAACAATTATTTAACAAATATTTATATAGGTATCCATATAAAGAGTATTAAGGAATTAACAATAATATATTTCAGAACAATAATATCGTACTATACTTATTAATTTAGTATACCCTAAAACAGAATGATTGCAATATATGAGGGTAGACTATTATAGTCCACATAACTCGCATTAACGTGGACTAACTCGATAAAAGCTTAACGTGTGTGAATACACTTTATCTGATGATAATAATAATATTATCACTAATATGCACAGCATTTCGGGCAAAAGTTCGTTTAGCTAGGCAAGTAACAATCTTGTGAAGCTCTTTGCACAATGTTTAACACAATGTGTGTGTGTCAAATCTGCATTGTTTATTCAGGTAAGGTACATACATACAAGAGGTTTTACAAAAATTTGATAGATTTATAGAGCTAGTACATACAATGCCTAAAGCCACTATTAGGTCGACAAACAGCATTGTTTGAAGACAAGGGTTGACAATATAGGGGTAAGGTAGGTTACAGGGAATTTATTAGGTAGTGCTTAGCTTTTATCTTAAACTGGTTGAGAGGGGTACAGTCTTTAATATGATTGGGAAGGTTATTCCACATTCTGGGTTCCTTGGTTTGTAGAGCATTTCTAGTGTGATTAAGTCGTACTCTTGGAATATTAAAACTGTGTTTGTTTCTGGTGTGGTGGTCATGGGTTCTGTTACAACCTTCAATGAAGCTTTTGAGGTCAGGATTGGCATTACAATTCAGCGTTTTATTTTTACATTTTTAAATGTAGATTTGACAGAGCCCAGTAGGCTCAAGAATCTGTACACCAGTTGATTGACAGTTGACAGGCGGGCCCAAAGAGCTAGAGCTCAATCCCCGAAAGCACAACTAGGTGAGTAGACACACTACCTACACAAGTCTCTGAGGAATTGACAGGGTAGATAAAGCTAAACTGTTTAACACGGGTGGTACGCGAACAGGTGGGAACAGAGTACCTAAATGAGCCACAGGGATGTTAGAAAGGCTGATCTTCTGATCGGCAGTTATACATAAATCAAACATAACACGCATCTAATTATATTTTCATTTTAAGCTACTCGATCCTTTCGAGGTGTATTCCATTGTCTTAATAAGCTTATTTGAACTTGAACGACAGAGGAGCGTGTACAACAACAAGATCCACACATCCAACCATGGACAGTATATCGTCGTTATTCGACCACAAATTGATGTCAAGCCTGATACGGTAAGTTTCGTGCGTGTTTCTAATTTGTGTTTGTGCATATGGCAAGGGTGAGCGGTCTCCACTTATGTCCTGGAAAGTGGGACGACCATTCAAAAACTGTATTAAAGAGAAGAACCAGCAGCTTGGTCCAATGGCCTGGTCATACTTCTTGCTCTTCAAACTTAAACTTTCCTGGATGCCCTAAATGGCCTTCCTCCGTTTCTCCTGGCATTTTCTCATCGGTCTCGCGATGACAATCTTTCATTGTCCTAAATAATGACAATCTTCCATTGAATGATGTTTATCTCTTACGTATGCAAAGCCACGTGTTTGTGTGTGTTCGCTTGTAGGTTGTGTAAAAGTTCATGCATGCCCAAATGATCTTTCACAGATATGTAGCCTACTGTGCAAAAAAAAAATCCCAATTGTGCAAGAAATGAAATTATTTGTAAGTTTTCGCTCATGATAACAATTGCAAGTTTAATGCAAGTAAAGCTAAACAAAATGCATTACTATTTTCATGAATGTGTATCATTAATTTGTAATGCTTATACGTGTAATGAATGTTGAAACAATAGAAAGTTAATTTATTATTAAGCTTAGGTATGCACAGCAATGTGCTGCTACCTTATTCTATATGAAGGATTCAACCTGTCCCCCAGAAATGATAATACTTTTTGTAATTATTGGATCGAAAGTACCAATATGATGTCATGGACCAGCAGATGGTATAAAAATTCTATCTGTTTATGGTCGGAAAAAATATAGCTAATAGTCAAACTGAAATATTCTTATGACTAGTATAGCGCATATATGTACAATATTAGATCTATAATAGCGTATAGTAGGCCTAGGATTGCTAGGAGAAGTTAGGATACAGCTTATATTTATTATTGTTGATAAAAAGAAAGTTAACGGTTGCTCCAAATTCAGTAATACAAAATTATATCTCCTGATTCATATTGGTACTTTCGACAAAATAGTTACTGTAAATACTTTCATTTTACGATGATGGGCCTGGAAGGATTGCAGTGTAGTTTTAAGCTTGATGTAAAGACTAAGTTTTCAACTTTCGATGTATTAAAACCTTTAAGTAACATTTGGTTATACTTTACACGAAAATTATCCTAGCTCCCTGTCACCAATCGCATTTATATGATGCTTATTACACGAAAATTATCCTAGCTCCCTGTCACCAATCGCATTTATATGATGCTTATTTTGCTTTATGTAAAATATATATGTAAAAACACGTGTTGTAAATGTTACAGCTATGGTACTCGGTAAGCGATGTCGTCGCCGCGTGGGACCGTCTCATCGCCGTTGCAAAGGAAGAGAAACAAAGCTTGAACCTTGAACCTCGCCGGCTTTACACAGCATATAAAACCACACAGAATGCCCCGAGAACCAAAGCATACGACGGAGTATTAAACACTCTCCAAAATAAACAAGAAGTTGTCCATAAAAGCATAAGGATATCCAAACGCTCAGCCGTTGACGTCAGTGAGGGCGCCGCCGTTGACATCAACGGCTCGCCAGCCGCTCGCCTGTGGGCCAACACTAGCAATCTGAAATTGTTGTTTAAGGGACCTGAAGGAGTAAGCCTCGGTGATAATGACATAAATGACATGAGCGAGGGTAGAGTCAACAGGAAGCAGATTGCATCAGCGGCAGAAGGGACAAGAGGGAGAATGACAGAAGAAACTGGGGAGAGGAAAACTAGAATCAAATCAGCAATTGAACAATCTACTTTCAAACATGATTTAGTTGATGTGACAAGACAGATATTGCAGGTAAGGCTGTACTTGATATTTTAAAGCCTTTATAAGTAACTATGCTTTAATTTACGAGCCGGCTGAGGGTATTATCCTTGCCCTGTAAGTGTGGTTGGTTCTCATAATCTTGAATTGCCGGGCGTAATTAAACTCTTATCATATCTACCCTGTCTATGTACCTTGTCATACAAGTATTTGTGTGTACGTTTGGTAACATACTGCATGTGTAAAGAATGAAATGTATATGTTCATTCAGAATGTTCGGTAATATGCTTATTGTTTATGTATCTAAGACTCGTATTTATTATTTATTATTATTATTATTATTATTATTATTATTATTATTATTATTTTATTATTATATATGTATATATATATGTATATGTGTGTGGGGGGTATGTATACCTCAATAAACTTATTTCAATTTCAATCATATCTGATTTGAATTATAATTATCTGAGTCACTTTCTACTATTTTTCTTGCTTGCTGGTACATAAAAGGTTTCTTTAAGTTCCTGACTCATTTTGTGCCGACAAACCACGCTAGTGTCCTTCCAGTCAATGCTACTTAGTGCTTTATATATTATGACCATTTGTCATCTTTTTCTGTGAATTCAATGTCGTGAGATCCAAGTTATATAATCTTCTCGTAACTCTCGATCCTGAGTTACGGTACCAATTTATATAGTCTAAAGCCTCTCTGCTTCCTAGCATTCCTGGTACGGTGTTGGCTACACTCTCGTTCTGTACATAGGAGGATTGGTTTTACATGTGTGATTTAAAGCATTTTGTGTGATAAATTGGTCGAGTTCCTGATATCATTGGTCAAGTTCCTGATATCAGTCATGTATACATTGCTGACAGTGTATCCTCGGTTGGTATCGTTCAGTATCAGAGGTCCACGATTATTCACATGCTCCCAGCTAGTATAAGGACTATTGCCGGAACCACCGTGGACATTTTCAAGAGAAAACTAGTTTTTTTTTCGAGAAGTGCAGGACCAACCGGGCTGTGGTGGGTATGTGGGCCTGCGGGCTGCTCCAAGCAACAGCTTATTGAACCAAGCTCTCACAAGTCGAGCCTAGCCTCGGGCGGGCTTGGGGAGTAAAAGAACTCTCAGAACCTCATCAGGCAAGACATTATCTGGCTTATCACCGTCATATCTACTGCCAGGTGTGGGAATTATCGTATGTTAATATTTACCATACCACTCGTTACTGCTGCTCAGCTTAGACTCGGTTACAAGTATCTCTGGGAATTCTCATTATCTGCCGATGTAGACCTGACCAAATGTAAACTGTGTCAACAAAATTATTCGCACACCCTCCGTCACTATGTGATGGAGTGCGAAAAGATACGTGAATTTAGAGACAATTCTATAACCAATGTTCCAGCGATGTGTAAATATTTCATTCAAATGATCTGCTACCAGAAATTTTAGGCAAATATCCCCAGTTTGCTAACTGTAGGTAGTAACTGAGTGATTGTAACCTATCCACCGCTGCCCACTGGATGGGAGGCGGTGTGCAGGACAAACATATAAATTTTGACACTAGCTCTCCACATATGTCAGTTGCTTAATTTAGAACCTGTACTTGAGGTCGATCTCGAACCCATTGTTGATGTGACGACTTATATTGAATTTTGTAACTAGCTCATCAAGATTGTAACTTGCTTAGCTAAATGAATTGTGGGTTCAGTCCCTGAGCCCATTATGTGCCTCTGTAACCCTTTCCACTACCGCCCACAAGATGGGTATGGGTGCATAATAAATGAACTAAACTAAAAACTAACTAACTCAGAAATGGTAGATAATTTTGTGAAATTTTCATCGTAACCTCTATTGAGGGGTTAGATTATTTTACATTCTAATTATAATGTCTAGATATATTAATAGGTCATAAACAGAAAACATCATCTACATACCTTTACCATGTGGTGTTACGAGCAGAATTCTACTTGTTGGTTTTGTTACAAGAATTCCACGTGTGAATTGCTCAAGACAGGAAAATTGAGATTTGTATAGGAGTCTCCGGTCTAAAGTTTTCTGGCAATCCAGGAAGAAGTTTTCAGTCCAACTTTCTTGTTCACTTTCTTTGTTACATAGCAGCACGTTCTTCATACACGACGTATCTTTCTAAATCAACATTGTTAGTTTGTTAATGTCTTTTCTATGTGTTGCACTCGCTTCTTCAGGAGTAATAACTGTAGTTCTGCTGTACCCTGTATAACGTTACAGGGTACAGCGTATATTCCTACTGAGGTACCCTTGTTAGTTGTGATTCTGATGTGGGTGTTGGTTTTTCTGAATCATTTTGTTCAGTCATTAATTAATTTGTTTGGAGGTTTTAGTGATGTTTGTTATGTGTTACGGGCTAACAAGTGATGGCATATTTAATCGATTCTATCTATTATGGCTTTTTCTGTTTTTTCCTAACAGCTGGTTGGTGGAGAGATGGTAATCAGACTGGTGCAGAACTACAATAATCAAGTTCTGCTTGCTGTTCAGTAAGTATGTGAGAGCCTTTGTTGCAGGTGTTATCCAGACAAATCTTACCTAAAGAGAAATAGGTTGTAGGTGTTAAAAATTAGTGCTTCTTCTCTCGGCTGCCCTGTTCTATGCCACAGTGTAGTCATTTGTTAGCTCTCTACTGGCATCTTTTACGCGTATAGCACAGCATCAATTTTTTTTTTTTTTTTTTTTTTTTTTGAGATATATACAAGAGTTGTTACATTCTTGTACAGCCACTAGTACGCGTAGCGTTTCTGGCAGGTCCCTGGAATACGATCCCCGCCGCGAAGAATCGTTTTTTCATCCAAGTACACATTTTACTGTTGCGTTAAACAGAGGCTACAGTTAAGGAATTGCGCTCAGTAAATCCTCCCCGGCCAGGATACGAACCCATGACATAGCGCTCGCGGAACGCCAGGCGAGTGTCTTACCACTACACCACGGAGACTGACTGTATTTGCCAGTCAAATGGCAACTGACTGGCAAATACAAAACAAAATAAATAACATATGATACTCATAATATTAAATCTTCACAGGGCAGGGTATTTGCAACCTGTGGACCAGGGTAAGCCAACCGGGTTGGTATGTCCAACCTGGGTATTTGCTCCAACATATGGCCGGATGACATTTTCCAGCACTTTAAACCCCTTTCTGGACACTAATTGTTATTACATGTATATGTACATTATTTCTGGGGCCTCGACAACTCTCACAATACCACACATGTTGGCTGTATGCATATATTTCTACAGTTTACGGTCTATTCATGCCCGTGCCACCTCTTGGGTGGCTTAATCTTTATCAATCAATTTTTACAGTAACTTTCATTTCGCATAAACATTCTCCAACAATCACACCGCGTAATAGAGAGCTTTCATGCTGACCCACCTGGAGTAGTGCCTGCGCTCTGATTGCACAAGTGATAAAGGTGATAAGGTTAAATGGTAGAGCCAGTCTTTTTAAATGCTCAAGTGGAATTCGTAATTCCACCGATATCACCACTCTTGGTTTTCTGTTAACCATTCCTATTTAACTATTCCTGATTGACCAACGTTTTAACCAAGGGACCACGTAAAACGTTTAGTCAGATTTCTTCAGAAGAAAGTTGCCATGTTTGAAGTCATCTTTACCGTGTGTTCTGGCTGGCATGATTTAGCCAGAACACACGAAACGGAACGACTAATTTCATCACTTGGGGAAAAAAATCAAATCCTCAGTTGTGTTGACTGAAAAATTGACGCTCATATTCTACTAATTTGAATATTCTAATATGATGACGACGCTATCAGGCTTGTGTAAACTTTTATTCTCGAGCGAGGTTTGTCTATTTGAGCCTGAGTAGGTGTCCATAATCGCTCACGACGAACTAGCAATAGTCAGCTATACAGTAGTATAGCCGACTATTACGTAGTCCCTTAGGACTGACGTAGTCCCTTAGGACTACGAACTCTGAGCGCTGTCCACTCAGCCGTTAGGCGCCATGTAACAATCTGTTTTATAAGATACAGTATAACCAAATTGGAATAGGTAAATTCAGTTAAATATTACACTTTCTGGCCGCGGTAAATATTGTGAGGACACTTGAGCCCCGGCCGATGTTTCCCCAGAGAGTCTCACAACCTTCTGCAGCAACTTCTGACGGAACTGGACCTCTTGCTGGGGTCGTCTCCTAACTTTCTCCTGGGGAGCTGGGTGGAGGCTGCCGCCGCTTGGGCCACCAACGAAAAGGTATGCAAACCTACGTGGATTATATTAAAATGTTACTTAACTGCCTTAACTAAACTCTTCGGGGTAGATATAGCCTAAGCTACTCTATCCCTTTGAGATGTAGTTCTTTCTTGTCTCAATAAACGAACTTGAACCAAACTCTATCAGATCAGCGTTGGGTTAAGGCAGATCATGGTGATGCACGAAAGTAGGATTTAATTTAGGCAGGAATTAAGTCAGCAAGGAAATTGTTTACAACTGTTATGATTATATGTATATATATATATAATAGATAGTCTGTGCAAACACACAGCAGTGGGGTGTGTAATTCAGCGAGTAAATATTGAGTACATGCTGTGAGCTTTTCTGTTATATTCGGTATTTACATGTATGTATTTACATCTTTACATAAAGAGGTAGACACTATAAGCGCATCTCTGTACACCAACAGGAACGTGACCAGTACATATTCAACGCCCTCAACCAGATTACCTTGTGGGGTCCCACGGGAGAGATCCACGACTACGGTATCAAGCAGTGGTCAGGTCTGGTAGCAAACTTCATAAAGCCTCGCTGGGAGCTCTTCTCTGAAACCCTAGAGAAAAGTTTGAAACAAGGCGAGCCTTTCGACGAGACATTATTTAACTGGGACCTGTTCACATCTGTCGAAGATCCTTTTACCAAAGATACTAACGCTACTTTTCCCTCTGTCCCTAAAGGTAAGATGATAGGTTTTTATCGTGGTACTGGTAATGGTGGTGGTAGTTGTAGTGGTGGAGGGTGGTAGTGTTCATGGCAAGGGTGGTAGCGGTGGTGGTGAGGGGTTGATGGTGTTTACTGGTTGTGGTGATAATGAAATTATCACCGATGAGGGGTGGGGATGGTAGTGATTACCTATTAGCGCTTGTGAGCAAGACTTGTGACAGCTCTTGGACCCGCCTCTAGCAATCGTGTATCTTGTGCAGCTTTACGCGTGCTGTATTAGTTTACTCTTTTATATAATTGTTACTTATTATCCATATGCAGAAGTTACTCTTGTCGAGTGGCTCGGAGAGCCAGCAGCGCTTAAGGTGTCACGGTCTTCAATTTTTTTTTCTTTTTAGGAGACTCGATTGAGATTGCCGTGGAGCTGTACAACAAATACCGAGCAGTTTTTGACTCCCGTCTGTTGCGAATGTTCGAGCGAAGATATCAACGGTCTTTCCGTCCATTTGTTAAGAAGACGATGATGACCAAGACAAAGATTAACAAGGACAAAATGGGTAAACATTTGCGAGGAAACTCTGAGGTTAAGAACGTAGGTTCTAACAAAATATTAATTAAAAATAACATCGACAAAGGTGTTATTGGAAACAGCTTTGAGGAAGTTTATGATTGTCAAGTTTTTTGTATTGTAAACCACAATAATGTGGGAATGACATTTCATGCATTCGGGAAGGCGAACTACCGCCCTGTGAGCACTCTACCTAATGCACAACAACGTCCATAACGGGAAGAAGTTAGATTAGTTCATTTATTATGCACCCCATACCCATCCTTATGGGGTGGGAAAGGGTTACTTAGGCACATAATGGGCTCGGGGACTGAACCCCAAAATTCATTTAGCTAAGCAAGTTCGTTTTGATGAGCTACTTACAAAAATCAATGCAAATCGTCACACCAACAGAGGGATGGTTGTTCGCTTTCCCGACATTCCAAATAAAGTTACTATTATTCTGACGCTACTGTGGTCTGCAGGGTATGTGATTGTTGCCACGGGGACTGAATACTACTTACTTACTTCTGGTACATGTTATATATTCGCATAAACAGTTTCTCGCTATAGTTTGCTTTGAGGCTTCCATTTGTACCGCTATATATTCATTTAGATGAATCCTGATAGTGTTTGGTTGAAATAAATGACAAATACAGAAAAATTTAGATTAATATTTGTATCCTTAAGTGTTTTAGCAACTATAAACATTCATAGCATGGAGAGCTAATACAGATTACAGGAGTTTTAATAGTAATTGCTACTTAAAACTGTGAAAGTATTTAGATATGTTATCATAAGCTTTCCAAACAATTAATATACTAAAGAAGCTGCTACAGTTAATACAAATTACAGTTCAAGGAAAATTATAAAAACATATGATTGTGGAGCTTTTTCCTCTTTACTGGAAAAAAAACTGTCATTTGGCGAACCACTTAATTTCTCTTTGCTCATTATTCAAGTTTTATAAAGGCATAAATCTTGTAGTGAAGGGATTTACGCTTGAAAAAGGGATAGTCCTCCTAGATTTGAAATGTGCAAATGTCACCCCTGTTTTCAAAAAAGGCAGAAAGAGCTCTGCGGAAAACTACCGTCCGATCAGCTTGACATCACATATCTTTATGCTCAAGGAGAGAATCCCGAGGGGGGGGGGGGGGAAGCATTCACCATCTTTGTGCTGCTTTTTCAGCAATGTTCCCCCCTTTTTTTATTTTTATTTTTAATTGTTCTCAACACATTTTATACTCTAATCTCAATTAGTATTAAATTTGTCTAATGTTTTTCCTGCCTGAAACGCTTTGAGTAATAGTGGCTTTAGTCATTGTATGTACTAGCTCTATCTATAAAGCTATCAAATTTTTGTAAAACCTCTTGTATGTATGTACCTTACCTGAATAAACATTTATTTATTTATGTTGGTGAACAATCTTGTAAAATCGACACAGCAATAACATTGGTTTGTTAGAAATAGATCCTGCCTTACAAACCTGCACACATTCTTGGAAACGAACCAGCACACATTCACGGAACGTTGCACAACAGGTAGGAGCAGCAGTAAAAATAGCAAACCAAACTAGGAATAATTGAGCATACCTATGACTTTAACCCCTGCACTGCGCACCTGTTTTCGGCAAACATGTTGTGGTGCAGTTGTTAATGGCTTATTTTGAAGTCATTATAAGAAGCTTCAACTGTATAAATTTCCTTTGCGCCCACACTTGGATTATTGTATCTAAGCACAGAGACCTCATCTTCAGAAGGACATAGCTGCATTGAAGAAAGTACAACACCGAGCAACAAAAATCATGCCAGAACTAAGTCAGCTGTCGTACCAGGGACACATGGCTAACAACATTGCAAACCAGGTATGATACCTGGTTGATACCTGGTTGATGGGGTTCTGGGAGTTCTTCTACTCCCCAAGCCCGGCCCGAGGCCAGGCTTGACTTGAGAGTTTGGTCCACCAGGCTGTTGCTTGGAGGGCCCGCAGGCCCACATACCCACCACAGCCCGGTTGGTCCGGCACTCCTTGGAGTATGACATGGGGCCTGATAGCTGAGTGGACAGCGCTCTGGACCCGTAATCCTTGGGTCAGGGTTCGATCCTCAGAGATGGCAGAAACAAAATGGGCAGAGTTTCTTTCACTGATGCCCCCTGTTACCTAGCAGTAAATAGGTACCTGGGAGTTACAGCTGTTACGGGCTGCTTCCTGGAGGTGAGTGCGTGAAAAAACAAATAAATTAGTTAGTAGTTAGTAACAGTTGATTGATTGACGGTTATCCCCGCAAGCAAAACTAGGTGAATACAAAGCGGATCTCATCAAAAACTTAAACTTAACAATTTGGAAGATGTAGATTCAGGCAATTTCTTCAAAAGCTCAGATATACCACAAACAAGCAGCAACGGTTTCCAGCTCAACAAGCCACAATGCAGGACCGAAAACAGGAGAGGATTTTTCACCCACAATATTATAAACCCATGGAACCGCCTACCCGCCGAAGCCGTAATTGTCAAAACTTTTAAATATTAAAATCTAGCTGGAAAAAATCAGGGGAAATGGAGGGACTTTTGACAGACCGCCAGCTTCTTGTCCTCGTCGAGGCCACTGAAGTGTTAGTGGCCCTCGGGTAAATCGGGTCTCCTTCAATTTATTATACATTAGAATGCAATGCATAATAAGTAATGATAATGCCTTATCACAGACATAATACTTAAAAAACACTTATGTATTGTACAAAAATGTGGGTTTTTATCCTATATAATGTATATTATATATATTAATGTTTATTATATAATGCAAATTATATTATGGCAATGCTTGAGGACTGTACCGAGTCTTATTGTATTGTAAATGATACAACGATTAGGCAAGATTTTCAATGTTTTATTATTTAATATAAATCTATTTTACTATATTACTCGCCTTATTTTCTCTAAAGCTGATGCCTCCTTTCCCGCATGAAAGGGTTAAATTGTGTCTACGGTGATTGTATGATAATGGGTGGATGGAGAGTGCTCCACCCACCTCTTTATCAGTCGTTTGCTGGACGTTGTTGGGTGTTGAGTCAATGTTCTCAGAGACTCGCGTATTTCCCCACTTCACCATAATCTTAACAGACGTTGTCACAGATCGGATGAGACTTTGCTACAAGTATCTCTGGCAGTTCGGCTTGTATATTGATCTAGATGAAGTAAAGTGCAAAGTGTGTGGACAAAGACACGGGCACACACTCGAACACTATATCTTTGACTTACTAAAATTTAGTCGTTTAGAGATAAATCTAAACTCACGTTCTATTAAATGGCAAACCATCTTATTACTAAGGATAAAATACCTGAAATCCTTGCACTGTATCCATATTTCGCTTCCAGTAGATAAACGACATATGAAATAAGAAACAAGTAGTGTATTGTGAAGACTAATAATAACAAACAGCAGCTTCCCTATGACAAATATCTCAATTGCTCAAACAATTATGTATTAGTGATAAAACCTACCATTAGTGTATAATGATTTACTGTAAATATATAGCTCTTGAAATAGAGCATTCTCTACAACTAGCTCTCATTGTAATTATAAGGTGTGAAGGATAGATGAAATTGTTAATGTAAAAATCTTCGTTGAGGTTATATAAAGACTGGCTCTCTCTCTCCAACTTCGATGTTTCCTTTCATGCACCGGCTATTCTTCAGCTATACCCACTTCCCAGCTCACCCGAAGGATATAGTGTCCTATAATTGATTCGATTCGGTGACTGGGTAAATATCCACTTACCTAGTCAGCAAATGTCCATTTACCCAGTCTGGCAATTTGTTAAAGGTCTTCCCATTTGTCCTGATGATTTTTTCGAGTTGGGTTTTTACATTCAGGTGTGTTTTGGTATTTGTGGCTTCGGCGGGTAGGCGGTTCCAAGGGCATAACCCTTTCTATGAAAAAAACGACAACAGTTGTAGGTTGCACCCTGAGGAAGGGCAGTCCCCTATAGTCCCCAGACGGAATCCCGTCTTGGCTTAGGAGGACAGGAAGTCAGAAGTGTGATGTCTCAAGAGTGACAACCTGAGTCCCCGACAATGGGAAACGAAGATATCCGTGACGTCCAACACTCGCCCGACGATTAGGTTGCTGTCCCAATATAACAAAGTACATTTTTTTGTGCGCATTTCAATTAAATACGAACAATATTACTTTATTTTTCAGGCTATATAACAAATGCAGAATATTAGATGAATATTTCTAGAAGTAATATATTTGCACGGGCTAGACTTATTTGATTATAAAACAATTTGCAGGCAACTCCTCCCCAGCTGGGTCCAGACCACATTAAGAGTCACATTAACTCAGTTTCACACACAGTGCCAGGCTGGGAGGGATGCTTCCAAATTCTGTGAATCCAGATACTCGTTGTTAACTATTGTCGTACGAAACTAACCACATCTTGGCCAGTTAACTTGAATACAGACACCACCGGGAGGCAGTAATTCTTTACTAGCAACAGCAGTGAAGACGACTCGTCTGAAAGTGTACAGTGGAGGTCCTTATAGCTGCCCAGTTGTTGTTTGACGAACTACTGTACATATTTTGGAGAATGTTCTGTTAAACTACACAAAGCAAATGAATATATCTCAGGTAGGTGGTTAATTAAACTAGTTTCTTAAAATTATGCTGCATATTTGTAATATAAGTGTTGGTAGAGAGGAGGATACCAGCCCTTAGGGGAGACGGGCGGGGTCCTGAGCCTCCTCGCTGGGGTCCGGTCGTTTCCGACACGAGATGATTCGAAGAAGCTCATTTTCTGTTTGTTAAAACCTTGTATATTACTATGCTAGGATGTATTAGCTTAGGTTAGGTTGTATTAGCTTAGGTTAAGTTATATTTCGCTCGGTTACGGTAAGTTAGGGAGGTTTCAAAATCTGTTGACGAATCGTCTTGTGACTGGCTTGTGTTAATGCTGCCGTTCTCGTCTTCCAAGACACTAAAGTGACCGAAAACGAGACAGTATAACTTGGGAATAAGTTAGAAATGTGAATAATTAGAAGGCACATGATCATATTTTATTATAATCATGCATAAGTAATTTTCAGATATGTGGAGCGATTTATCCTATTAATCTTGTTTACATTGACAGCTTGATTGGTAATTTAATCAATCAGAGCTTTAATATACCAATGTGCTTTATTAAATACTTACTAAGCTCTCATCTAATTTTTTCTTGCAATGTATTTATCATTTATTAATTCTGATAGAAATTACCTACTTAAAATTATCTGCTAGATTAAGGACCTGCCCGAAACGCTGCGCGTACTAGTGGCTTTACAAGATTGTAAATACTGTACTATTCAATGTATTCTCACAAACCCAATGTAACCGTCTTTATATATATATATATATATATATATATATATATCTATATATATATATATATATATATATAATATAATATCCGTATGTTGCCAATGAGAATAGTGCCCGAACTGAGGGGCATGAGCTATAAGGAGAAACTACTTGAATTAAACCTCACGTCGCTGGAAGACAGAGTTAGGGGGGGGCATGGTCACTACATACAAGATTCTCAAAGAATTGACAGGGTAGACAAAGACAGTTTATTTAACACAAGGGGCACACACACACTAGGGGACACAGGACCATGCTCTCCAGCATGGAGTCCATATCTAGTCAGCATAAGACTAAACTGGAAAGGTTCAAAGGTTTGCCACCAGACTAGTACCCGAGCTGAGAGGTATGAGCTACGAGGAGAGACTACAGGAATTAACCTTACTTCGTTGGAAGGCAGAAGAGTTAGGGGGGACATGATCACCACATTCAAGATTCTCAGGGGAATCGACAGGGTTGATAAAGACAGGCTGTTTAACATAAGGGGCACACGCACTAGGGGACACAGGTGGAAACTGAGTGCCCAAATGAGCCACAGAGATATTAGAAAGAACTTTTTTAGTGTCAGAGTGGTTGACAAATGGAATGCATTAGAAGCGATGTGGTGGAGGCTGACTCCATGCACAGTTTCAAGTGTAGATATGATAGAGCCCGATAGGCTCAGGAAACTGTACACCTGTTGATTGACGGTTGAGAGGTGGGACCAAAGAGCCAGAGCTCAACCCCGCAAGCACAACTAGGCGAGTACAACTAGGCGAGTACAGGTGGAAACTGAGTGCCCAAATGAGCCATAAAGACATTAGAAATAATTTTTTTTAATGTCAGACTAGTTAATAAATGGAATTGGTTAATGATTCAGCATAGTTAATAAATGGTACAACAACTAGGTGAATACATTAATACATTCCTCACTAGGAAGTGAATATGACATAATTCCTGTGTAAAAAAAAAACAAAAATAAAAAACTGCTCCCATAAAACGCACATCAGTTGACTAGTAGAATGTATGTAGTCATTGGTGACAGCTTGAGTATAGTAGAGAGATAATATTAATTTATCAGGATAAAAATACAGATAATTAAACAAAGAATTAAAAACATGACAGATCTTTCAATGTCCCTGTAGGGAAAGTAGTATTCAAGGTAGTATAGGGGACAAATGCAATTACAATAACATTTAAAATTGCATGGAAAGTAGTTTTAGTAGGTTCTACATTACATTATTACAGAGAAAACAAAGAAGGCCTATTGAAGCTCATTTCACTGACCTTGTACTTGCAGAAACATTATATAACCCAAATACTGTATCATTATTAAGTAAAAGGAATAGACATGGAATACTCCCAAATACAAGGGGGTTTCCTTAAGCCATTGCTCCCTATGCCTCTCTGAGGAGGCCAGGTTCTGGCTCGTGTTCCCCGGTAGGCAGAAATCCACTGACTTGAGGTTATCTTGAGATGATTTCGGGGCTTTAGTGTCCCCGCGGCCCGGTCCTCGACCAGGCCTTCACCCCCAGGAAGCAGCCCGTGACAACTGACTAACACCCAGGTACCTATTTTACTGCTAGGTAACAGGGACATAGGGTGAAAGAAACTCTGCCCATTGTTTCTCGCCAGCGCCTGGGATCGAACCCAGACCACAGGATCACAAGTCCAGCGTGCTGTCCGCTCGGCCGCTCGGCTCCCCTGAAGGTCAAGAAGGACTGAAGGCCAAGACTAATGCAGAGTACATCAGTCCGATAATTCCAGGGAGCCTCTGGGGCTTGCCCAGAAAATGGTGTTTCATTACATTCAACGCATTTTTTTTTTATTATATAAAGCTGTTGATATACAAATTGGTATGCTGTACATCAGGGACACAGCAACCTTTTCGGTTTATTAAGATTTCCATATCCAAGGGCAAAGCTGTCTGTCTGTCCCCCATCTAGTAACTGGCAGAACCCAGTAGTGTTTGATGAACTAACTGACCTAACGGACCAAATTCAAAATAGGTTTGTATCATACCTAATAGCTGAAGAGTTTATCTAGAAATCTGTTGCTTCTATAAGATATTATGTCAGTTTTGATTGGGTTCCTTTCAAAAGCACACAATCGACCTACTCTCTTGATCATAGGTACAGAGTTGTTGACAAGTTTTTGTCCACAGGAACAGCAGTACCTTGTATATAGGAGCAACTAAGCACTCTGCTTAGAAAGGAGCACTTCACTCAAACTCAGATGTATTACATTTAGAAATTCGTAGTGTGGCGAAAGAAAAGGGCTCTTAAAACTCGGTAATGCTTCGTTAAGCATTGTGCTATAAAGTCTAATGGCTTGGCGCTTTCCCCTGATAATTAAAAAAAATTATGCATTAATAATAACCCCAGATAGCTGATTTAAGTATTACTTACAGGTCTTGTTGTTTTCTGCGGTGGTTTTACTCCATCAACTAGTGTCCTGATCTCGTCAAGCTGACTGGTCTCCTGATCCTGTTATCCATGGTATTTTAGTCTTGACTACATTGTCCTGGTCAAGTCAGCTATGGCACTTCAGATCACAGCAGTCTGAGACCATCATCTGCAGTATCCTGGTCATATCTGTGTCGCACAAGCTGTATGTAGTGCTGTGATCAGTAGTGACTATATTCAGATGGTTGGACTTACTCTTTCTTATAAAGTGTATACATGGGTGGCTTCACAGGCAATCTTTTCTCATAATTTGCCAGACATCAAATTTTAAGTAGTTTTGCATACTAACTTTGGCAACACGCCTAACTTATCAAACCCAGTGTTCGGTAGTATGAGAAAACATCAATAGAGTATTGTGGTGCTTTAGATTTCACTAAAATCTCTTTGATTTTGATGGTTGGTTGATAGTGTCAAAATTGGTTGGAATGAACTAAGAGTGAGGACAGGTTGTTATAGGATACTAACAAACAAAAATAGATAAAAGTTTGTTATTCTTAAATTACTGTATTATGCTGTATCATTTGATTTTATTGTAGTGACGTGAATAATTCATATGATGCAACAGTCTGCACACACTTGCGTTAAGTGCAGAGTCAACCATGACCTAAATTTATATATCTGGTATGGTGAAGTTGGTAAAATATTTGGTTTATGATGGTTCCTGCAGTTCCCTCCATTACCCAGTTACCTGGAAATTACACCAAACATGACCTCTGCTTTGGAAAGTACTTTAAGGCAGTTAATAAATTTGGGAAGATGATTCTTCTATCAGTCTTCACATTAATTTATGAAACTCTTGATACAGACAATGGAACTATGTCAGTGAAAGATTACTGCATTCTGAAACTTAAATGGTCTCAACATGATCTCAATAAACAATTTTCAACATCTGAGAAGGTTATCTTGTCTAATGCCCCAAGTGACAGTAATTTTGTATGTGATATTACCCTTATTTTCAAAATTATCACCAAGGTTCTGGGTAATCTAGTAGAGCCTATGAAAAAAGAAATAAGAGATTTAAAGAATCTTCGAAATACGGTTTGTCATGAGGATCTTGAGATGGACGAGGCACATTTGAGATGTCGAGTGGACGACCTCAAGTGTTTATGCCGAGCCATTCTCGAGGCCGCTGGGGGTCTAATTGAAAAAGATCTCACATACTTGATAACAGAGGTAGAGAGTGGCTTGGAAAATCTGGTGGATGCTAAACTGGAGATTTATGACATACAATCCTACATACAGGATTTAGAATTATTTAGACAGGAAAAACATTCAAAAATGATAACTGAAGGAAGGAAAGAATTGATGGCAATTTACTCAAAAGTCAAGGTACTTAACCCCTGTTCATGGCTAAGTGATACCAACTTTGCTGACTTCACTGTTGAAAATATTTTTACCACACTGAAAATAGTAGAAAATGGAACAAACGTTTTAATGACTGACATTCTCAATGTAACATTACTGAAGACGAGATTTGTCCCACGGGTGGTGATAATCAAGGGTGTTATGGGTGCAGGCAAGACCTCACTTTACCGCTATCTGTTGAATGAGTGGTGTAAGCGGTCTCCTGTTGTCACAGGCCTATTGGCTATAGATATTGTTATTGGTATAGAGATGAGAGCAGTAAGTTGCAGGTCACTTGTACAGTTCCTCAGGGAACAACTTCTCAAGAATACGTCACGAATGTTTAACGAGTCTGACATTATTCCTGTCTTACAAGAAATGAATGTACTTTTTGCCATTGATGGCATGGATGAAGCAACCAGTCAGGGAAAAGCCATAGTGAGAGAAATTGTGAACAAATTTACAGACAGCCACATCATTATAACAACTAGGCCAGAGTTCACATTGGAACTAATGCAAATGGCAGAAGATCACATTGTCTTGCAGATTGAAGGTTTTGATGATGACAGCCAAAACAAATTTGTGGAGAAAGTCTTTGCTGTTAAGTACACAGATACAGAGCGTAGAGAAAAGGAAACAAAAGAGTTCTTGTCGTACAAGTTAAGTGGATGCGAGTCACTCAATTTTCACCTAACATTACCACTCACATTGGCACTCTTGCTTGTCTTGTGGTGTGACGACTCTCAAAAGGTGACCACTGTCAGCACTATTACACGCCTCTACCAAAATATTTATGACATGTCTCAAAAGAAACTAGTGTCACGATTGGAAAGTCTTGGAGAAGGGCATGTTGTATCCCTTCACCGCAAGGTGCGGCGATGGCTGCTTGAGTTGGGTCAAATTGCTTGGTGCATGCTGCGTGAAGAGATTCTTCACTTAAGTCAAGAACGTGCTAATCTTCTCATGGACCTATGTGACAAAGAAGCCATTAACCCTATACAAACTATGTCAACGTTCTTAAAATGTGATATACAGGAAAGTTTGACTGGTACAGCCTATTATTTTTCTTTTCATCACAAATATGGGGAAGAGTTTTTAGCAGCAATGTATATTAGTGAACAAGCATTCAGTTCTGGGTCTCTATCGTCTATTTTTGAGGATATTGACTCTTCAAGATTCCAGGAACTGATAATGTATGTCACTGGTCTCTTGACAATTAATGGTAGAATGACTTCCTCTTTAGCCAGTGAGATAAAAAGCATCTTAAGCTGCAGCATGAGAGTTTGTGTCAATGATCCCATTATATGGTGGAGACTGCTGGAGGAGGCAGAAAAAGATCCTAAAGTGTGTCAAATTGTTGGTTCAGTCATTAACCAAGCAAAGTTGTGGGTTATAAATTCATGGGATCCTCAGGAAATGACAGAAGCTAAACTTAATTTATTACAGGAAACAGGTGCTGCTCCCAGCGAGGTTGTCATCCATGTACAGTACACAACCAGTTTTGGGCAGTGCTTACAAATACAGAATATTCTTAAATTAATAGGAGAGATTGGAAAGAGCAAAGTTAAGCTATACCTTGATCGTCAATTCCATACTGCAGGTGATCAAGAAGATGCTAATACTCATGTTGTGTTGCTGCTCAAGCTTAATAAGCTACTTGAGTTTAAGGGTCATGCAAGTGAACTCTTCACATCACAGCTTGCTAAAGCTACTTCAATTCAGTCACTTTTCATTAGAATTTCTTCCCTTGAAGCCTTGTACAAACTTCATACCAGCACCAGGAAACACAGGCACTGGAAAAGAAAGTTATGGCCTTCCAGAATATGGACACTTAAATATATAGAGCTTTTTCTAGATATCAGCACTGATACTAAAGCTTCTAATATACCTAAGCTACACTATAACCAGCACCTGGTTGTCAAACTGGCTGGCATTACAGATTCAAGTGCTGTTTGGGCTGGAGAGGTACTGAAGAGGCTTCACAAGCGATATAATGCAGTCATTCTTCAAGACACTGATCTGAGCCTTTGTGGCATGAAGCGCTTTTTGGATGCTGCTGACGATGCCACTATAAAAACTATCCGTGTCATGTCCAACTTTCCTGCCACACAGAAGGAGATCAATGTCCTTTCCTCTAAGTATGATGTTAAAATTGGATGGGGAGGTACTTAGCTGCAAACGAGCCTGACAGTTCACATACTGTATGTAAACTTACTAAAATATGGCATCCATTATTGTTCAAGCCACTTTCTGAGATTGAACTTTCGTTCAACCGAACTAACTGACCTATTTGCAGTCAAATGGGCACCCTTTGGTGCAGTGGTTAACACACACTGCTTACAGGCGCGACAACTTGGCCTCATATACTAAACAGGGCGATGAGAGTTAACACTGTTCTTTACTCTGTTCACCCCTGCACACTAAGTAATTTGAGAATCTGATTGTAAAATGATTGATGGAATGTGTTCAAGGACAATCCTATGGTGCAAATAACATACGAAGGAGTATTAGGTACTTTGCAACATTTGACACTCCCACCGATACAAGGTGTTCCCAATTAGTATTCAGAGGTGCCAGCAGACATGTGTATCTTGAAAAGTGACATGTTTTCTGGGGGGAGCCCCGTCGGCTCCCCGGAGCTATCCCAGGCTGATATGCTAATGTCAGACTTTGGCATCAGTCATGTGTATGGAGTTCTTAGGCCTACCGGGGACCACGGCCAGAACCGGGCCCCCTCAGAGAGGCAAGGGGAGCAATGGCCTATAGAAGCCCCCGTGTGATTGGAAGCATTCTATGTCTGCCATCGACCGGGACAGGCACCCAGAAAGGTAAGCGCCCCAAAACAAACCCCTATTCTGGTTAAAATTGCTACCAAAAGCCAAACTAGTGGATAGAACTCCCCAACAGAAAAACAAGCAAACTAGTATGACGTCACACGTCACCGCGCCGCTGTCTGCGCAGCTCCCCCCTCCCCGGGAGGGGGAAGGGGGAGCCCCAGACCTCCCATGCCGGCTATCCACCCATCAGTTCTTCGGCTGATGCTATAGGCACCGGTTATGTGCTCCGGCTCCAGTGGTTGTTTCAGCACTGTACCTAGAGTGTGGTGTCTGTTTTTCTAGGTGGTGCGTGAGCCGGGAGTGATTCTCCAGTACTCGGGCTGCATGCGCCTAGGGTTCCTAGGTGCCCTGTAAGTACTGCCCTTGGGACTTGGGGCCACCTTCCACAAGTTCCTTGGGGTCTGCCCCTGCTAGGCCGTTTACTGCTTGGTTTTCGGCCGCTCTTTGTGTGCTCGGGTGTTCTGTCTCCCTTGTTCGCCTTAGAGTAAGGGGCAGTTTTGCACTGGTGGGGTGCAGGGTACTGTGCAGCTTGTCTTTCCCAATCATAGCGGCCGGCTCTGTTCCGCTTAAGTACGCTGTCCTCTTGCAGGGTTTTCTTTTTCTTTTTGTTTATCTACCTGGTGGGGGGGTCTGCCTTCGTTCGAGGCACATAATGGGCTCAGGGACTGAACCCCACAATTCATTTAGCTCAGCAAGTTACAATCTTGATGAGCTAGTTACAAATTCAATATAAGTCGTCACATCAACAATGGGTTCGAGATCGACCTCAAGTACAGGTTCTAAATTAAGCAACTGACATGTGAAGTGCTAGTGTCAAAATTTATATGTTTGTCCTGCACACCGCCCCCCATCCAGTGGGCAGCGGTGGATCGGTTACAATCACTCAGTTGCTACCTACTGTTAGCAAACTGGGGATGTTTGGCTACAATTTCTGGTGGCAGATCCTTTTGAATGACATCTTTGCACATCGCTGGAACATTGGTTATAGAATTGTCTCTAACTTCACGTATCTTATCTCTAACTTCAGGGTGTGCGAATAATTTTGTTGACCCAGTTTACATTTGGTCAGGTCTCCATCGACAGATGATGAGAATTCCCGGAGATACTTTTGGATGCTGGTCGGCAGACGTTCCATCTTCTTGTGCCACCTGAGTTCGGTGGTCGCGCCCGAGATCTTCTTGCGGCTCCGCCTTTTCCTGGGCTTGGAGGGGCCTTGTCGGGGCTGCTTCTGTCTGCCTCGTGGTCTCGCCTCCAGCTGGTGGTCGGTGTCCCACCTGCGTGTTTCTCTTGGCGGCAGTATGGGGTGTTTTGGCGGTCCTTCCTTTTCCTGTCCCTTCTTAGGTGGTTCCTCTTGTTAGCGTCGGCTTGGTTTTTGGTGGGGGTTGGGGGCCGTTGTCGTGCCACATACTGTCGCCTCTCTTTTGTGCAGCGCTGGCGGGGCCGCTTTGGCTTGCTTTCGGTCTTGGTGTTGCTTCTACACCGTTAGTACGCTGTCTTGTGCGTCGTTTCCCCTCCGGCCTGTTCGTGCGCCGCTTGCACCATCCTGGTCTCCGCTGTGTGCCATGGCGTCTGTGTCCGGAGCGCGTTTTGCGTTGATCCGGTTCTGTTCTTCCCGTTCGCCTGTGATGGTGTCCTGGGTTGTCAGCCGTGTTCTTGCGGCTCGGCTGCCTGTGTTCTTAACTCCTGCCCGTGATGTTCGTGGCTTTGCTGCTCTCGCTGCCGTCTGGATGACGTGTTCGAGCAGTCTTTCGGGCATGGATCTTTGGTGTTCGTTCGGGGCCTTGCTGCTCGTTGTTCTTGTGTTGTTCCCAGGACTTTCCGGGGCTGTGGCGCCTTGGGTTGGCGTTGCTGCCGGTTGTATCGCTTCCAGGGGGAGGGGTGCGTGGTGTCCGCCTCCCGGTTCCGTCCCTTTTGATCTTCCTCTGTGGGTAGTTAGCTCCGGGGAGCCGACGGGGCTCCCCCCAGAAAACCAGCGTTGAATGTAATGAAACGCCATTTTCTGGGTGAGTCCCGGAGGCTCCCCGGCAACCCTCCCTCCCTCCGGTCGGCGTTTTTTTTCGCGTGTCTTGACATCCAGCCTCAGAACTGATGGGTGGATAGCCGGCGTGGGAGGTCTGGGGCTCCCCCTTCCCCCTCCCGGGGAGGGGGGAGCTGCGCAGACAGCGGCGCGGTGACGTGTGACGTCATACTAGTTTGCTTGTTTTTCTGTTGGGGAGTTCTATCCACTAGTTTGGCTTTTGGTAGCAATTTTAACCAGAATAGGGGTTTGTTTTGGGGCGCTTACCTTTCTGGGTGCCTGTCCCGGTCGATGGCAGACATAGAATGCTTCCAATCACACGGGGGCTTCTATAGGCCATTGCTCCCCTTGCCTCTCTGAGGGGCCCGGTTCTGGCCGTGGTCCCCGGTAGGCCTAAGAACTCCATACACATGACTGATGCCAAAGTCTGACATTAGCATATCAGCCTGGGATAGCTCCGGGGAGCCTCCGGGACTCACCCAGAAAATGGCGTTTCATTACATTCAACGCTGGTTTTTTGGAAATTTTCCTATCCCTAAGGCATGGTTTTGAACAATATAGAAAGATGATGATCTTCTTTCGAACAATATAATAAGATGATAATCCTGTTTTGAATATTATTTTTGTGTGTGTGCATACAGATATTGCTTTATATAACACTTGCCAGAAACCCTAGGTTAATAACAAAATTGGTTCCAATACCTGGACCAAGGCCTAAATCCCTACATTAAACTAAAAGTTTTTTAGTGCTGAGTTATTATAGCAATGAGTTAGCCATATAAATATGGGATGTCATCTTTGTAATTTTGTGTTAAAATATTGTCTATCAAAAGTGTCACATTTTCAAGTACCAATCGTGTGTCCCCAAACTCATACAAAGAAAACTTGCTTTTATAAGACATTTTCCAATGAATTTAGCTCATTTGAATTTTAGATTATTTCTGCTGAACCTTTCTTACAAAATATTATTTTATTGTAGGTTTAAATTAGATTCACAAAAATATGCTCTATATTATATAATTGTGATACATTCCAGTGAAATGTTTGTAAATACTGTGCAATAGTCTGCATTCTGGGAGCGTATGACTGATAAAAGAGAAACTAGTGCAAGATTAGCTTAAGAAAGTGTGAAGGAAAGTGGAAGGTTCAGTGAGGTGGCTTTTAGTGATTAGTGAAGTGGTATATAATATAAGGAGTGATAATGATATAGAAACACTAGTCTGTGACTTGTAAGACTGGGAAAGGTATGATAATACAATAACCGTTTGGCACAGTTGATTGGTGATTAGGATAAAGGTCAAAGACCACCAACAAAAGAGCAGAATTGGTAAATGAGAGAGGGCATAGCATGTTTGTGATTATGAGGAGTAGCAATGAAAAGGACAAAGCGGAAGTACTCTATTTGAAGGCAAATAATACAGTACAAATTTTGCCCTTTTTTTCTTTTAAAGATACTTATGACATGCACAGCAAATTAAATATTGTACTGCTGAAAATATTTATTAGTGTGGTAGCATTGACTCTCCTGGTGCTTCCAAGTGTCACTGAATTTTCACGACCCTGTTATCCTATAATATTGTACAGTGCTAACCTTCCAGGTGAAGTGTTAAACATGCCATTAACAAAAATGAGTTTGATACTATCTTTAAATTTTAACAAGACTATGCATGCACTTTTGACTTATAGTGAAGTATTGTATATACAAAACCAGATGACAAAATAATATTTTGAATACCGAATTCAATAAATATAATTTTTAATGCTCGTGATGTTCATTCAATAACCATCTTGCAGAAGTGTTGTATGTAATGTACATCGTAAACTTACCCTCCCTACTTTCTGACCTTTGTAGTGGGTTAAGGATCTCCTTGACCCACTCAAGTTTTTTTTTTTTATCTGGAAGAGACCCACAAGTACCTTCTCGGTGAAGGCGATTTGTAACAATACCCTGCCCCCTGTGCCTCTGAGAGGGGCCAGGTTTTGCCTCTGGTGCCCGGTAGGCTTGAGGTTATCTTGAGGTTATCTTGAGATGATTTCGGGGCTTTTTTTTTTTTAGTGTCCCCGCGGCCCGGTCCTCGACCAGGCCTCCACCCCCAGGAAGCAGCCCGTGACAGCTGACTAACACCCAGGTACCTATTTTACTGCTAGGTAACAGGGGCATAGGGTGAAAGAAACTCTGCCCATTGTTTCTCGCCGGCGCCTGGGATCGAACCCGGGACCACAGGAACACAAGTCCAGCGTGCTGTCCGCTCGCCGACCGGCTCCCTAAAGGCTGTACAGGACTAATGTTGCAGTGTGACTCAGGGGATCAATCTTGGCGAGATAGCTTCAGGAAGCAACAGATACCCTACCAGAAAGATGCATTTCATTACATTTAATGCTTTTTTTATTATTTTTTTTTATCCAGTTCAATGTCTTAACTAATATCTCAACTTGTTATCCAAGAATGGTATTACTGTACTTACAGCAACCACACTGCCCAACCCTTCTTCTGAACCTCAACCATCTGATTATTCCATCTATTAGTTTGTGAGTTCGAACATATGCACCTCCACCCGCAAGTGGCATATGTAGTTTTGGCAGCCGTCCACCGAGTTACCATGTCGTGACCTCTGCACCTGCTCCGATGACACAGTGTTATTTTTGTGCTTGCCTGCAGTGGACAAAACCCTTCCCCTTTTTCACCGTTTTATATCTGATTATATATGCACTGCATCCTGTGACTACAGCATCAGGAAATGAAGGAAGTCTGTTGTTCAGGGTTTCAACAAGCAGTGAAGCCAGAAGAAAACATGAGAGATTTTTTAACAAAAGGTTCAGCTTATAAAGGAAGTTGAATCTAGAATTCCTAGGAATGTCCTGTATGCCAAATACAAAGTTAACAAAACCACTCATGATATATTGAAGACTAAAGACAAGGTTTTTGTAAGTTATGCTAAGAGTGAGAGTGATGTAGCCATGCAGAACAGAAAAAATTTTCATGCTCCTGTTAAGTGTTGATGAGGCTGTCTGGCAGTGGTATACTCTCCCACAAACAGCCTCGTCAATGTGACAAATCAAAGAACCCAATGCCAGGTTGGCTGATTAAGGATTAAGGAAAAAGCCAAACATTTTCACCAGAAAATGTAGCTTTGTGATTTTAGGTGTACAGTGATGGATTACTAAGGGCTTAAGGTATGTCATAGTATTAGACGTGTGAAATTACGAGGTGAAAAGCAATCTGCAGATACAAAAGGTGCAGAGGAATGGATGTCAAAATTTTAGGAGATTTTGCAGGATAATTCTTTATCTCCTGAGTATTATTATTTCATACAGAGTTTTCAAAAAAGCAAAGAGATGGCTCGAGGCAACTAATGCTACGAGAGTTTTGAGAGGGCTTCCAAGAGAGCTCGAACTGAACTGTCTCGTGGTCCTCCTCCATGTAACCGTTGACTCTCAACATCCACCTCCACGCATAATTAACACCACCATAGTCGCCTAGCCATCTGGACACTTGGTGAGTATTCATATTCACTGTTATTGTACAGTATTGCCAATATTCTGTGTACAGTATTGTTTAAAGTATCTACTAAAGCAATAATGTATTGTTATATATTTTTTAACTGCACATAAAATAAAAATTCATGCCTGGAGAGGGATTCGGTCACATATTTGAATACTGTATTACATATCCAGTCGCATTTGGAACAGAGGATGGGAGAATGTCGACCGTATTTGAAAAATTTTCAAAAATGGACTGTTGCACCAAAAAGAAAACTGTTTTATGCTCTTAATTTTGTAAAGGGTATGAGAAAGAAGACAGCAAAACCTGAACTCTTGTTAAGCATAGTACAGCATGCATTTACTAAACTAGGCTTAAGATGGCATATATTAGACATAAGACAGGTTAGATTTGGTTGTATAATTACCGTTCCACTTTTTTTTTTTTTTTTTTGCATGCCATTTGGAGTACAGGTATTCCAAAAGTTCAAAATGTGCATTGTTTGTAAAACAACTGTCAAATGGACCAAAATGGACTAATATAAGTATAGTAAATATGAGAGAAGACAAAGTATAATAAGCCAGAAGAGCATTCAATTCAGAGGTGACACACATGGTGCGATGAGAAAGGGGTGTCAAAGATCAACCCCTTAGAGTTGAGCATTATCCCTGTACAGAAGGATTTTTCATAGTGACAATAGGGGCAGCAGGGAAGTTGACAATCTACAAAAGTGGCAGCAGGGAAGACCCCCTCAATTATAGATCTTTTATCATTGACAAGTGTAATAGTCAAAATATTGGAAAATAATTAAAACTAAAAGGGTAAAACACCTGGAGAAAAAGATATACAGTACTATCAGTCGGTATGGTTTTCGATCTGGAAGATCCTGTGTAATGAATTTACTCAGTTTCTATGATTGAGCCTTAAGATTTTACAGGAAATACATTAGATGGTTAGGTTGACTGCATCTATCTGTACCTTAAAAAAAAAAAAAAGGGCTTTCGACAGAGTTCCACATAAAGAGGTTGTTCTGAAAACGAACATATTGGAGTAGTGACAGGTAAGCTTCTAACTGATAGAAAAATGAGGGCAGTAATCGGAGGCAATGTATTTGGACTAGAGAAATGTCACAAGTAGAGTACCACAGGGTTCAGTTCTTGCACCGGTAATGTTCATTGTCTACATAAACAATCTACCAGATGGAATACAGAATTACATGAACATATTTGCTGATGATGCTAATAAGGAAGATAAGAAACTTAGATGATTGTCATGCCCTTCAAGAAGACCTGGACAAAATTAGTATATGGAGCACCACTTGGCAAATGGAATTTAATGTGAATAAATGCCATGTTATGGAATGTAGAATAGAACATATACCCCACACAACCTATAAATTCTGTGGGACATCTTTAAAGAATTCTGATTAGAGATCTAGGGGTGGTTTTAGAAACTATCACCTGAGGATCATATAAAGAACAATGTGCAAAGAGCCTATGCTACACTTTCTAACTTCAGAATTGCTTTTAAATACATGGATGGCAAAATACTAAAGAAATTGTTCACGACTTTTGGTACACCAAAGCTGGAATATGCAGTGGTTGTATGGTGTCCATATCTTGAGAAGCGCATCAACAAACTGGAAAAGGTGCAAAGACATGCCACTAAGTGGCTCTCAAAACTGAAGGACAAGAGCTACGAGGAGAGGTTAGAGGCATTAAATATGCCAAGACTAGAAGAAAAAAGAAACAATATGATCACTACGTACAAAATAGTAACAGGAATCGATAAAATGGTTAGGGAAAAATTCCCGAGACCTGAAACTTCAAGAACAAGAGGTCATAGATTTAACTAAACAAAGCTGCCAAAGAATTATAAGAAAGTTCACTTTTGCAAACAATGGTAGACAGTTGGAACAAGTTAGGTGAGGTGGTGTGGTCAAACCATCAGTAATTTCAAAACATTATATGACAGAGTGCTGAGACGACGGGACGTCACGAGCGTAGCTCTCATCCCGTAACTACACTTAGGTATTTACACACGCAGTACTAAATTAGCCCAAAAATTGCACATATGCATAGAATTTGTTTGTTTAGGCAAAGTTAGGTTTATGGTTACCCTGTTCCACTTTTTGTATGCCATTTAGCATTTCAATAAGAAACTTGAACTTGTGGGGTACAACAAATCATATTTTGTATTTTAGTAGGATTTATAATTTGTTTAGGATGTTAGATTACTAAGGCTTGGTGGTACCAGGGAGTCGTAACTGGATGAATTATTGCATGGACACAGCCTCACCCTTAGCTATGATGACATACATGAACTTCATGTCCCCATTAAGGTATGCTCATATGTAATTACCTAAATGTAGTTACATGAGCTACGCTCATGGCGTCCCGTCTTCCCAGTACTCTTGTGATATAACGTTTTGAAACTACTAACGGTTTTGGCCTCCTCCACCTCACTTAACTTGTTCCAATTGTCTTTCACTCTGCAAAAGAAAACTAATATTTTTTCAGCACCTTTGCATCTTACAGTACTTAGCTTGAGTGTGTCTTCTTGTTCTTAAAGTTGCTGGTTTCAGGTATTCCTGTCAATTTGGTAGATTCCTTTTAGTATTTTGTAAGTGGTGATCACATCACCTATCTTCTAGTAAAAAACACACACGTGTACATGTGTGTGTGCGCGATTGCAAAATAAATAATCACAAACATGTCATTCAATTATGAGTTGGTATCCACAAGGAAAGAAACAAATCCTAGCCTGCTGATGTACTGTATTAACATTTTCAAGTAGTACATTCTTTAAAGCACTTCAGTGTACTCCTTGAAAATGTACATGTATTATATTTGAAGTGCACAAGTATTTTCTCGTGGACATTTACACCTGCACTCGCTCAAAATATTAGGGGCCTATAGCATGGCTCCCATGTAAGTAATCAAAAGATACCATGCCCAGAGGACTAACATTGGCTCTCACATATGCATGTGTATTTCACTTATTGTCAACCATATTGATTTATTCTATTTGTAGGTTTATTATGCAGAATAGAACATGCATTTTTCTCTTCATATCGACAAGCTAAGGCAGTGTTAAAAGGTAGCTGGCAGCTCCTTTTTATATATTTTAAAGGTTCAGGAAAACAAAATTGTAACAACAACATTTATTATCACAAGCATAACTAATAAATAACACAAGGAAACCATGGTACAGTAATAAAATGAACAAGGTAGGAAGAATCCCATGGTAGAGCTGGATACATTATCTCTTGCCTGATGTATTTCAGTTAGTAAACACAGAGGGAACAGCCACATGATAGAAGCTAGTGCAGTGATGTAGGAAAAGAGGAGCTGCTGCCTTCTGCAGTTACCTTTTTTAATAAAGTATAAACCATCAGGAAATGCCACAGGCTCAGAAATAGCACATCAGGGAACAAAAAGAACATATCGTAGAAAAAAAAGGACACTTAATTGTAAAGAGTATGATTGGTACTACATAACAGAAATGATGGGCATATGACTGGGAATGACTGAGGACACATGGCTGGGGATAACATGACAATGAAGGAGGAATTAATTACCCAACTGAAATAGGTTGGGCATAATATAGCAGGGAACAATGTTAACATGATATGACTTGGACACATGGTAAGGCTGTAAGGCAGGTCACAAGGTAGAAACAGGTCCACACTTTACAAGCAGTCACTACCCGCCAAATGTAACCCAGCCTTGTATATTAACAATTAAGTAGGGGATTTACCAGGTATGTCTTTATGAAATACATATAATAACCACACCTACAACAAATGTGAAAATAAAGTCAAACTATTACACATATCTACACAATGTTGGTATTTATATCACAAGTTGGTTTCTCTTTATTCACCACCACACACAGCACAGTTTAGCATAAAACAGTTTGTAGTTTTATGCATACTACCTATAACAGTGTAATAAATAATTAAATTGAGTATTTGCAGTACATAACACCATGTTAATGTCACCCAACATTAATACTTAAGGATTTGTGTCCTGTATAGGACAGTTATCAAATTTTTTTTGGAGAAACCTTTGAAAGTGCTCTTCTGCACTCATTGATACCCTTTAATAGCAGATATGCAACAAATGACCTTTGATAGCATATTAACCTTTGATAGGTCATGGGGAATGATTTAAATTTTCAGGAAATTATCAGCCCTAAATGTTCCATTACAAGGTACAGAACTGCTTATCCAGTGATAGTGTCGAAGTACGAGTGGCAGTGATAAAAGATGTGCACTTTTTTTCCTATACAGTTCACTTTATAGTGCACTACTTACAGAATATACAAAATCAATCTTGATTATTGCTTTTTTTTTTTGTTATCCTGAGTAACACAGAAAAAGTAATCGATGTATATATGTACGGTCTTGTCCAGAGATTTACAATCTTGATCCATGACCATATAATTATCAGGGAACAGTAGAGTTTTTAATAAATCAAAACCCAAAATGAGAACTGCACGGATAAATTGGTCCCAGCTGTATACTAGTATACCTCAATTTGTTCATAATTTTTTTACCAATTATATTTACGTGGTTAAATTTAGAACAGAAGGCTATGTAACAAGACATTTCGGTAGTGAGAAGAATTATACAGTATACATAGTTTCTACTATAATAGGGTACAAAACGTGTTGAAAATGGGACGACGATTATGGTGTTGGGGGGGGGGGTTATGTGTAATTACCCAATTGTAGTTACATGATGAATTACACTGGTGGTGTCCTGTCTTCATAGTTCTCTGCTGTATGACTACTGACAGTTTTGGCATCCACCACCTCACTTATTCCAGCCATCTAACATTCTATTTGCAAAATAGAACATCCACTTTTTTTAAGCTTTGTTGCCTTAGCTCGAGTCTATGTATGACCTCTTGTTCTTGGAAGATGACCGTTCCAAGAGTTATTCTTTGTTAATTTTGTAAGATTCCTGTTACCGTTTTGTATTTGGTAATCATCACCTTTCTTCTAGCTTTGGTATATTTATCTTTAGCTTCTACTCACAGCTCTTGTTTTTTCCAGTTCCAGAAGCCATTTATTGCATGTTTTTGCACCTTTTCTTATTTTCCAGTTTATTGATGTGCTTCTTGAGATATGAACCCCATACAACTGGTGTGTGCGTGCGTGTATGCACAGCACGAGTAAAATACACGTAAACAAAATGTAGGTAATCTTTAACTCATGATTTAGTATTAAATTTATTGTTTTGAAAAATTTGGGTCATTATGCATGTTCACTAAAGCATAAGGCTTATTAAGCTTCTACTGTGCAGTCCCTTATTTTACCACTTGTCCATGTTACTTTAAATTCTACTCATTACCCTAAACTTTTGTCCAAGCTATCAATTGGATCATAGGATGCAACATGCGTTTTAAGAAGTCTACTCAGTTAAAATTTTAAATAAAATAAATTATGTCTCAACTTCTAACAGCCACATTAAAGTAAAAGTTCCACTAATAAAACCCAGTTAAATGCCTGGACCAAACTAGGATCCAGTGCCCAGGCTGCTCTCACAGCCTCTAAAAAAACACATTCTTGATGGAAAATCCGTTTTATTCTCTCTTACTCTGGAGCCTGTATGGACTGAAGAAGTCAATGATGGGGTGGTAGCCATAGTTTACTTTGTCACTGTTATCTTTGGCCTTAGCCGAGTCACGAGAATGTGGCCTCGTCCTGCTGTTGGGGGACTGGCTAACCTCCTGAGATTGCTCCTCCACTTCCTGCATTCTGCTGAAGGTGAAACATTATTATTAGGGTTTTATCAGCTAATGATGAATTTAGGGCAAGTAAATGAATTTACCTAATTGTAATAATTTTCACTGAAGGGAACTGGAGCCCATCCTGGTGATTAAGTACCTCTGACTGGTGACATTGTACTGTACCTGCAAGGAAGGGAGTAGTGGGAGGTGAAGTGCAACTTCCTGCAGATCAGTGAATGTAACCTCTCATTTAAGTAAAAAAAAGGTGGAGTTACCACTCACTTGCGTAGGCCATGGCTCGATTCATCTCTGGCAGGCCAAGGTCCCGGTTGCCTGGATCCTTCGGAGCGCTGACCAGGTCTTCGCCTCCGCACTGATGGCCCACCTTCACTGTTCCGGGATTTATCTGGGCCTTGTGCTACCAGAGGTAGTTCAGCAATATTAAAACCATATAACATACATTAGTCGTAATAGTACGAAACATGTTGTAGTTTAGTTTTTAAAAAAAATGTTACATTTTTTTTTACAAGTGCTTTAATAAATACAAATTTTAAATTGGCTGTATTCTTTATCTTTTCTTATGCTGCTAGTGCAAAGCAGAAAAATTCACTACCTGTACCAGCCCTGGGTTAGGGTGGAAGTTTGCTGGTTAAGATACTCAAGAAACCAGCCCGATAAAATTTGTATGCAGTTATCATAAACCCACCTTAAGCCGTCTTTTGAAAGTTTTTGTAAATACAAATTTGTTATAATGTGGACAACATGAGTATTTCACCTGGGATATGTCACAGAATTTTTATGATAAAAAGGAAAGTCTGATAAATATTTTCCATACTTCTCCATTCCAGTAATAATAATCATATTCAATACTTACTAGGTGTAATGCTTTATTAAATTCTCAGCATTAATGCTATTTGAATTTTAAAAATGTTTCTACTCTTGCTGCTGTGAAATGATTTAAGATGCCTCATGCAGACAAGGAATTTTAAAAGAAAACTATTTCGACTGGTGATGAAACTAGGCTAGTGCAGGTATGAGGAAATGAGGACATATGTCACTATTGAAGAGGGAGTCTAGGCAAGTTACTGTACTAACCTGGAGCAGGTGTGCCACTATCTGGGTCCTCATTGCTCATATCACGTGGAGGTGCGGGTACTGTCTGGATGACATGCTCTGACCCAGCTGCATTCTGGTGCTTGTTGAGTGGTGGGAAGACATAGGCATACCCCTGGATGTGGCACGAACAGCAGCTTGGTACCTGTAATAGTAACCATTTTAAAAGGCCAGGTACACTGATTACAGTACTGCATTCTAATTTGTCACCTCATAACAATTTAGTAAATTGTAACCCATTATGTACTACATATGATGCATGATTCACAGCCCATCGACGTACATTCGACGGGTACAAATGTATATGCAGTATAATATACAGTAGTACATAAACTCACGTATATACAAAATTACGTATTAAGATTTATATACAAGAGTCTACAGGAAGCAAATAAAGGGCCCTCAGTAGGATAGGCTTTAAAATAAATCAAAGAACTACCTAGCCATTTTATAAATAATAATTTCATATATTAATGATAATGTTTTATAATCTAATAATTTAAACATACTGTACTTTAGTATATCATTTGAAAAGTTGCAGAATTTGAGTCACCTTAAAGATATCCATGTGGAGGCCCCGTCCATCATCCCAGGAGAGTAGTCGATGGTAGTTGTAGACCTGGTTGCAAGTGGCACGGTAGTGATGCGACACATAGCTGCACGCTCCACCAGGCTTCCTGCAGGGATGGTGAGAGTTAAACACTTGCCCTACACATGTCTCTTTCTGAGAACCCTCCCCCCCCCCTGCCCTCTGGTTTAAACCCTGACTTATATCCACACAAGTGAATTACATACAACAAACTTGTTAGTTTTGCAAGTGTATTCCTGCATTTTTGCTGCTTAACATAACCAACACAAAAGAGGAAGTTTATTAGATGTTAAACCAATTCCCTACTTGTACCAAAAGTTATAATTTTTGTAAAATCTGTACAAGTGAAAAATTTAGTACCAGTTAGCAAGTTGAGCCCAATACTGTCAAATACAAATTTTCATTCTTGTCTGTGTCAGCTCAAGAGGATAAAGTAATTTAGTACATAAAGTGAATGTATTTACTGTATGTATTGCAGCTAGATTTGTGTGTGTAATTTCCCCATTGTCTACATAGTACCTTAAAATAAAACCTATAGTTTTATAAGGATGAAACTATTTGCTGGGGGGGGGGGGGGGCAATTAAGATACAGTATTGTACTTTATTCCTCTGTAATCTCGTTATGTTTTTCAAACATGTTAGTTTTTGTATTACTGTTGGGGAAATGGGGGTAAACTACCAAGAGGACAAAACCCACCTTTTCAGCCCCCAAATGCACATTACGGCAAATAAAATTTTGTACATTGCTATCAAAATTATTTTACCTTTGTCTGGGCATTCTGGGAATAAATAGACCCTTCATAAACTCCCACTACTGTACCAAACTATAGCATCTAGAATAATTTGCTTACTTTTCCCCAAACTCGCCATCATTTTCTCTAATTTTGTGTTTGATTTATTTGTGGAATATTGTAAAATGCCCCACAGCATATAGCCCATGAAATAAATGCAGCAGTGGTAGGATTAACACACATACAATACATCTCTGCCTTCACTGGATATATTTTACTAAGCTCAAAATAAAGGTCAGATCTCAGTCTAATATTATGCTGTAAATGATATTCTCTTCAATGAACCTTGATGTATGTACAAACATCACTATACAGAATTAGCATTTATGAGTTATGCCTACTATTGATGTCATAATTCCTTTTACATTATAGATTTCACATGATCCTTTCCAATATTTATACAAAAATGCATAGGGCATGGGAAGCCTCTCTCAATCATCAGTTTTACTCCATATGACACTAAGTGTCAAGAGATCCAGTGGTACTTGCATGCACTTCTCCATGCGGATGGTCTGGGAATACTTGTCCATGTTTACAATGTACTTCCATGCTCCCTTCGAGTTCCTGGCTCGCTTCGGTCTGGCATATTTCACTTCAGCTGGGCACAAGAACCCACCATCTTGAGCAAAGTCCCGATGAGCATGGTTGATTGTGTCTGCCCGCCTAAACAAAAAGGGTAACTTTACTACAAGTTGCTTCTAAACAAATTATAGTCAGGTAAACTTAAATTATTTTAATTAAAAATTAATGATATTTGTTTGCTCTGTATTAAATTTGCAGCAAATGTAAACCAAGACTAATGTTTCATATTTTATCATGGTGATTTAAATGATCCAGTATGTACTCGGCTGATAGAGAGTGCAGCATGGTGTACCTGTTACCGAAATAATGCTGATAGTCATACTTTGTCTCCTGGGCTGATGTCACTCCATCCACTAAGTCATCAGCACTCTGTGACCTTACCTCAGCCATCATGGTATCAGCACGGGATGGGTCACGTATCAATGATGATAGAATTGCCTCACTGCAAACACCACACCATTAGACACTTTATGAAATAAATGGTTGATTATTTTAATACAAAATAAGACTGATGGAATAGGACAAACACACACTAAAATACTATGTAACTATTATGTGAGGAAGGAACTTACTGTGGATACTCTTCAGTGTCAAGACAGATGTCATCTGTGTATTTGACACAGCTTCCCCCACTACCAAAGGAACCAAATCCAACACTGCTAAAGGCCCCAGGCCGGCTGTGAGCTGGCCTGGGTGGACGAGGTGGTAGTGGTCGTGGCCTGACTGGCTCGGGCCGAGGTTGGAACCTGGTTGGAGAAGGGCGAGGAATATGTCGAGGCGGAGAGGGTCTATGATGTGATGGTGGCCGGTGACCAGAGGGTGGTGCTCTAGCTCCTTGATTTGGAGAGCTCAAATCCCCAAAGTCATTCTTGTTGTTGCCAAATCCCAAATTACCACCAAATTCATTAAAAGTAACTGGCCCAAAATCAGGTCCAACCGTATTACTAAAGTCTGGGAGAGGACGTGTTGACTGACGCGATGGGGCAGAGGGTACCTGCTGGTGTGGTTGGTGATGAGGGGGAAATTTGACCATGGTAGGACCTGGTACGAAGGGTAGCGGCTTCAGAATTTTGTCTGGCACTGGCACCTCTGAAATCCAAAACAAACATGTCAGATTTGTGCTGCTGAAAAAGAAACAGGGTTACGTTTTTTTGCCTGTGAGGACCAACAACACCCAGACCTGCCACTATCTGTAAGCAGCACATGCAACAGCAGTGGCAAGATTAGCTATTCCAATGTTCTCGGGAGCAAGGGTTTTCAAACTTTTTCAGAAGCTTGTTTGGGATTCCATGAGAATTTTTGTGAGATGGGGAGGAGAGAGGTTGGATGAAATATTTGCCATCATCAATGATTTACTACTGTTTTGTGTTCTCAATGAAAGTACAATACTGTACCGTATAAAGAACCAATTCAATTCTTATCAGTCTTGCATACAACAGTTAAAATTACAGTATAACAAAAATTATTTTTAACTGGAAACAGATCTGAACTAACACAATTTGCAGAATTATTTTGTTTGTAAAATGTACTTACATTTCTACCAATTTGAAATTGAGAAAGTGATAAATTTGGAAGTAAAAGTTTATTGATTTAGCTTTCAATATGATCAGTCTCTTTGAAATACATATATATATATATATATATGCCTTTAGCAACACATCTTTAAGAATGCCTTCCATATATGACAGCAAATAAACTAATATAGAAATAGGTTCAATGCACAAGATTATCTGCACTTGCAATTAACAAACTGCTTCAGATATTGAACCATGCAAAGAATAGTGATCACATCCAAACAACCAATTCATTTGATAAAATATAAATACTTATGCTAAACATGATTAACTATGTAAATAATAATTCCAGCGAATATAACCAATACAGTATACATGTATGATGGTTCAGTTTCTTCAAAGAGTTTGAACTCCTCTCCCCCCCCCAACTGTATAGTACCTTGTGCATCTCCACACAGGCACCTGTATCATTATTGAGATGGCATAGTTATTGACTATGCCATCTCAATATTGACTATTATTGGAGTTAGCATTTAGTCATTTGAATGAGATTTGTGATATACAAGTGTTAATTCAAGCAGCACTGGTAAATATATGCTTAATTACAATTTGTATTATTAATTTTTTCACTTATTCAAAAAGAATGCTTAAATATTTACACAAAATTAAAACCTTATGCTTAGTTTATTTTGAATTGTACATTCCCAGATGTTGCTTACATTCATTCTTTCATCATTAATACTACTGTTTCTACCTTTCATTAATACTACCTGTTTCTACCTTTACTAAAAGGTAGTAATACTACCTTTCCCACTTGCATGGGTTAGGAAGGCACATGACCAGGGAAGGGAGCACAATATTGGACACTGGTTAATGATCTAAATGACACCCATCCATTCACCATATCTTCCACACAATAGTAATTATTTTTTTAATTACCTAAGTGTAGTTACAGGATGAGAGCTACGCTCGTGGTGTCCCGTCTTCCCAGCACTCTTTGTCATATAACGCTTTGAAACTACTGACGGTCTCCACCACCTTCTCCCCCAACTTGTTCCAACCGTCTACCACTCTGTTTGCGAAAGTGAATTTTCTTATATTTCTTCGGCATCTGTGTTTAGCCAGTTTATATCTATGACCTCTTGTTCTTGAAGTTCCAGGTCTCAGGAAATCTTTCCTGTCGATTTTATCAATTCCTGTTACTATTTTGTATGTAGTGATCATATCACCTCTTTTTCTTCTGTCTTCTAGTTTTGGCATATTTAATGCTTCTAACCTTTCCTCGTAGCTCTTACCCTTCAGTTCTGGGAGCCACTTAGTAGCATGTCTTTGCACCTTTTCCAGTTTGTTGATGTGCTTCTTAAGATATGGGCACCAAACAACAGCTGCATATTCTAGCTTTGGCCTAACAAAAGTCATGAACAATTTCTTTAGTATATCCCCATCCATGTATTTAAAAGCAATTCTGAAGTTAGAAAGCATAGCATAGGCTCCTTGCACAGTAATCAGTACAAGATGTTTGCAACAAAAGATAAAATCAAAACAAGATTAGTCTTTAATATTAAGATTTTTTACCTTGTTAGGACCCAGTACTCAAGTTTTGGGAGCTGCATAGATGCCAGGTGTCAGTAATGCCAAGCTAAGAGAAAGCATTTCTTGCCACATCACAGCACCAGCGACTTATAGCACAGTTCACCCAGATATTGCGCATTTTATACACTTATTCATGACATATTAGCATTTGTTTAGAGTTGGAGATTTGTAGGTATATAATATCTTCTCTGTATTAGAAAAAGTGAATACTGTAATATACTGTGTGTTTGGAACACTAGACATACCAATGGTGTGTGAGCAAAGGTGACCAAAAATTATATTTACCTGAATTTACAAAAGGGATACTATATCTCTAGTGGCCTCGATAAGGACAGTAAGCCGCCAGTTTGTCAAAGATCTCGCCATTTGTCCTAATGATTTTGTCAAGCTGGATTTTGAAATAAGGTAGTGTTTATGGCATTTACGGCTATGGTGGGTAGACAGTTCCGTGAGTTTATAGCTATGGCTGAAAAAGCATCTCTTGTTTTTAAGATCTATTTTTTCAGAAATAGCTAGATTTCAAGTGCGAGTTTGATGTATAATGAGCATGTTTGGTATGCAAACTGCTTTGCATAGGGCAAATAGGCTTTCTGCAGTTTTCACTCATCTCATGTTCTTATGCTCATATATTTATCCAGGCAACTTCATGAAAAGGTCAGATATAATACAAACAAGGCACAACGTGTCCAGCTAAACGCTCAACAACATGGGATTGAAAACACACTTTCACCCATAGGGTTATAAACCCATGGGACCACCTACACGCCATAGCAGTTGTATATGCCAAAACACTTGAATTTTAACTTTCAGCTTGAAACAACATCACGACAAATATGGGGGGGTGTGGGTTGCTTTGGCAAGCTGCCAGCTACCTGTTCCCGTCGAGTTGTCCTCGGGTAAATTCAGGTAAATTAAAATAGAAAATAAACTGGCAGTCGTGAACAAAATTATGAATTCGTAATTTACATCTCATTGATGTCAAACTCCCCACTGGACAAAATATGATGTACTGTAAATCATAGCGAGTCACAAACCGTGTTTTCTATGCATGGGTCATCGGTTAAGTTCCGTTTGGGTAATTTAGTATATAATTTTTGTGACTAGGAACTCTAGAGGGCAGGCTGGGTTCAAAGGGAATGAGGTCAGACCTATACCAGATTTAACGTACATGCAGCTAGGGCTCTTTTTATTGATCAGTATTCCAAGTATTGAAATATACTGATCAGTATTGATCAGTAATCAAATGCATACAAGTAGCTTTACCGGAGGAAGCGAGGTGATACCAAAGTGGAGTTTCATTCTGCAATGGGTCGACCAGGTCACGTAGCAATTACAGTCAATACGTGGAGGACCTCCAAAAATCATTATCTATACACCATTTGGCCATGTTCTCTCAATCTATTACAGCGGAATGACTAGTTGCTAGTCAAAATTAAAATATTACACTGAACCTTCTTTACATTTGAACAAGTCATGAGTAAGTGTGGCAGTGTATCCCTGTGCTGACCCCAAGCCATTACTGCGCCACTTACCTTGAACCGCTCCACTAACTTTATACTACAGTATATACTAGCACCAGTGTCAACCTACTTCTGTTACTCTGGATGCTGGCCTCACCTTGGGGGTTATACTGTCTCTGCAAGTAAACAACAGTGATAGATTTATGTGATGTAACCCGGGTACACTGTCACAGCTGGCACTCACAGTAATGTGGCAGTACTTTAACAATGTAACATGTATTATTTACATGGCACCTATACTGTAGCAGTGTGTTGCAACATTACACATACACAGACGAATATATTTTAATATATATTGTGATGGTATGCATGTATTACACTACATAAAAATAGAATTTCACTGAAAATTGGTTGTGTAATGTATCTATTCAACATTATAATGAAAAGCTTACGCAATAAGTTTCATGTGTTCATATACATGTTCAACAGTGTGTTAGTAATATGAATACAAATTGTTCTACTCACTTGCATAATTCTTTATCAATATACGAGAGAACAGATCAGTTTGTCAGACAAAACTTAACAGGTCTATATGACTATCTTTACTATACTTTTACATGTTATGATGCCAGCCAATAACCTAACCAATTTGTGCAGAATAGTTTTGGCACGCTCCACATCCCTCACACAGGATACTCCAGTCACATTTCTACATGTTCGAAAACATTTGTATGCTACCTTATGCATTAGTCATGATCGCCGCAATCTTCTGCAGCTTTAGCTATCAAACCTGCTATGAAAAAAGTTTAATTTCTTTCTACTATATCCACTTTTGAGACTAAATTTTCATAGTCTCTAACAAGGCTAATACTGACGGAATGCGATGGAGGAGACTACCAGCTCGACCTCCTCCACCACCACCACCATGATCGCTCCAACACTCACATGGATCATCCCAGATGGACCTGACCTGAAGTTGGGAGGCATAGGTCGCGGTATAGGGCGGCGGGGTACAGAGCCCTGCAGAGGAAATTAAATATTATATCTGAGGTCCCAATGGACAAGATATCCAAGGGTAACATTTATTCAAATTTGAATCAATTTTATAAGAGGCTTTACCTTTGTTAATTCAACATTCAAAGTTGAACTAACGTCACTCTTTGATATTGTGTTCACTGGAGGACAGTTCTCTTAATTTGTTTACGGCACTTATAAAGCCAGTGAACGAATAAACAAGGTATGCATTATTCATGAATTACAGGAGGTTTGTGTAACACAGTAAGAGGGAGAAAGTCTAGCGCATTATACTCACAAGAGGTTGAGGCCTTCCCGTAAATATCATGCCAATCATCTGTTCGCGGATGAGGTCAACATTGTCCCTGCGGCGATGAGAGATGAATGCCTCGGCCACAGGTGGTGGCATCATTTCCTCTACTTCTTCATCAGTAGAGGCGGCGGCTATGTCTAGGCGCTGTAGAGTCAAGTCGTATCCTGTGGGGACACTTCCCTACAACAGCTGCTTCCAGACTATATACCTCACTACAATAGGTGCTTCAGACTAACATTTACCAGATTAGTTAACCATATAAAATCTGGTAAACCTGCCTCTTCCGATAACAATTACCCATTTGTAACTAAATTGCTAGCCCAATTAATTGAAAAGATCAGTGCAAAGATGATTACGTGCTTAAGAATCTTAAATTTTCCAACATGAAACTAACACTCCTCCAGCTCTAGGAGGAGCTGGAGGAAATAATTTTTAACATATATGAAGGGTCTTAAATTTGCCTTCAACTAAATTATACACAGTGTCTAATACTTAATGTTAAATTAATTAGAGTCTTGAGGAAGAGGTTGGTGTAAGCCCGAGGGATCATTAATAGCGGTAACTTCCTTTTCTTTCCTTTCTAATGGCTGTTTGCCCTCGAGTGACAATTAACCAACGCTGATGGATTGCCTCTGAAGAGAAAGTTCTCACCGAATGTCAAGTCCAACACCGCCGAAGATTCAAAACGCATGATGTATGTGTCATCGACACACATACAGCTGTAAAAGATATTTATATTGTTCAATTGTACTGTATTTGTTGACTTTAGCCCATAGCACAATATGCATGTCTACGTTGTTGTGGTGTTGGTCTTAAGTAGGTCCCACCTGCAGCCACCGCCGCCTGCAGCAGCTCCTCGGCGGGCGACAAGATTGTGTCGTTGTTGTGCTCCTCAGCAACCAGAGCCTCAGCGACGACCGTCTCCAACTGTCTCTCCGTCTGCGTCTCCGTCTCTGTCTCGCCTGTCACGTCCGCTCTCACTGCCGACGACAGCAGCAACAGCATGAAGTTCTGTCGATGAAACAGTATTACATGAACGCATTTTGTGTCATGCCGAGCTTCAGTTTCAAATTTGATTACTATTTTATCAACAGATATCATTATATTATCAACATCATGCGTGTTAGTGGCTTTGCAAGAATGTAAAAACACCAGCGTTATGTACTCTCACAAACCCAATGTACTTTTAAATAAATAAAATAACACATTCTCGGCGGCGATTTCAACGTTGAGCTGTCAATAAATGACGCTCATATGACTATAATTTTCTGAATTGCATGAAAACCTGTAGGCAATACCTATGATTACTAAGCCCAATAAGAACTCATTTCACCAGAAATAATCAACGACAGATCAACTGTTCACAATCCTACCTTATCACAACTAATACTAAAGCACTAGAATTATTACTATTATGATTAATTATTATTATATCAAGAAACTATGAGACTACACAATAAACGTGTAGCTATGTGCAGGCGATGAGTCACAATAACGTGGCTAAAGTATGTTGACCAGACCACACACTAGAAGGTGAAGGGACGACGACGTTTCGGTTCGTCCTGGACCATTCTCAACCTTGACAATCGACTTGAGAATGGTCCAGGATGGACCGAAACGTAGTCGTCCACACACTAGTGTGGTCTGGTCAACTTACTTTAGCCACGTTATTGCGACTCATCGCCTGCAAATGATATACAATAATTACGTGACAGTGATGAAAGGCATAGGACAACGTATCACTACAGTGTTAACTTACCAACCACGCCGAGGTCATGACGACGAGCAGGTCTGTTCTGACCGGACACCTTGCTGACCCTTCCCTGGAGGTCTACACCACAATCTGCAAACACGCATTTATGTCAGAAAAGGTTTACAGTAAACAAGCTACTAATCCAAATGATGGTTTACTTACTACTGCCTAAAACACACTTCCCCCTGTCTCTCACCCGACATCTGTATAAGATGATAATGACTAACCTTTTTCCTCTGAATTTACCTGAAGGCCACTCTCGATGAGGACAGGAAGCCGGCAGCTTGTCGAAGGTCCCCTCCCACATTGCCTTCATCTATGGGCATGGTCCCAGACAGGAGGAACCAGAATATGAGATACAGCAGGAACGTTAGTCTGTGTCTGGATATAACTTCAAGAACGCGTCTCCGCCGGTCAGAAGAGTGGTTCAACGGGGCCACAACTAGCGTCCCCCCCGCCCCCAAGACAACACCCGAGAAGGCGCCAACAATGGGCTGTTGCCGACTCCAATAACTTGTATATTTCGTAACCTGTGTCACGGATTTTCCTTACTAAAGATGACCGAGTCGTCCCTGTCCTTACCAAAGTATAGGCCTAAGAAGAAAAACTGTCCTTGACAACAATCACAGTACATACTAAGCAAGAGTACTAGTGGCTTTACAAGATTGGAAATCTGTCCTATTCAATGTATCCTCACAAACCCAATGTACCTCTTTTATATAAATAAATAAATAAATAAATAATATATAATAAAGCAGGCGATGAGTCACAATAACGTGGCTGAAGTCAAGACAAGCGACTGAGAATGGTCCAGGACGGACCGAAACGTCGTCGTCCCTTCAACTTCTAGTGTGTGGTCTGGTCAAAATAAATAAAAATAAATAACAAATAAATAAAATAAATAAAATAAAAAATAAATAAAATAAATAAATAAATAAATAATAAATGAGTGCGGAATTTACGCACACGCATTAGACGCCCAGCAGGTTTACACACCGCCAGGCAGAGATGCCCAGTAGGTTTACACACCGCCAGTCAGAGACACGCTCACCAGGTTTACACACTAAACCGTCACACACTTTTTACTGTTTCACTTGTCAATTTGACAGCATAATGTAGGTAGAAAAAGTGCCTGAATTACCAGCCTGATTTTGCAATCAAGTATTGTTTTTCCTGCTTGTAAAGGGCGCAGCATGAGAGCAGGTACTCGCCTAGGTGTGCTTGCGGGGGTTGCGCTTTGGCTCTTTGGTCCCGCCTCGCTGTGGCTCATTTGAGTACTAAGTTTACACCTCTGTCCCTTATGCTAAATAGTTGTTCTTTTCCCAGCCCGTCAATTCTTCTATCGTCCTGCAATACCCCATATTTAAAATTGATTTAGGCATTAACAAAAGACCTACCTTCATCGATCTCGAACCATTGTTGATGTGACGACTTTTATTGAATTTTGTAACTAGCTCATCAAGATTGTAACTTGTTTAGCTAAATGAATTGTGGGGTTCAGTCCTGAGCCCATTATGTGCCTCTGTAACCTTTCCACTACCGCCCACAAAGATGGGTATGGGGTGCATAATAAATGAACTAAACTAAACTAACTTCAGCGTATTTCAATTCATTGTAAATGGATGTTGCAATACAAAGTTTGTAACTAAAGTGATGTTATACTTATAAGGTGAACAGGTTAGAATTAATTTAATGAAAAAATTTCCGCCAAGGTCTGATTAAGAACTTTTCCGCCATCCCTCACAGGAGAGTATGGAGGTGCATAATAGACTACCGCCTCAACACACCTCATTCCACCCAAGTGTATCAATGCCTGTTATAACATGAACCCAAGTGCATCCAGTCTTACCATGGCTCGTCCATTGTCAACACTGTTTCAATACTGAAGTGAAAAGGGTGTAAACATTGTTCTACGCGATGGACAGGACAGCTGCACCATATCTTGTCTATACTTGATATTAACACTGCGTCTACAAGTACAATGGGGGGGGGGCTTGTGCACTGCGTCCTGCCACAATATAGATATGGAATGGAAGAGCCTCTGGGGGACACCTTCCATTACCAACCCCAGGCCTTCAGCACCACGCATTACAGAGGTACTAGGAGCCAACAGGTGGGCGAATTAGAGCAGCACATCTGAATGACCGTCATCGGCACTGGGAAGGGGAGGGTAGTCAGGCTCGAGTTTATTGGTTGTGTACATTTTAAGAGGTATTTTGGTGGGTTAGGCGAGGTTCCACCGTGATGCGTGGCGGTGTGTGCAGCGAGAGGCTTGAGCGTGTTGTCTAGGGTGGTGATGGATGGTGCCGTGTGTAGGAGCCATAGCGAGACCATCTGNCCCTTTTTTCTTTAAAGATACTGTACTTATGACATGCACAGCAAATTAAATATTGTACTGCTGAAAATATTTATTAGTGTGGTAGCATTGACTCTCCTGGTGCTTCCAAGTGTCACTGATTTTCACGACCCTGTTATCCTATAATATTATACAGTGCTAACCTTCCAGGTGAAGTGTTAAACATGCCATTAACAAAAATGAGTTTGATACTATCTTTAAATTTTAATAAGACTATGCATGCACTTTTGACTTATAGTGAAGTATTGTATATACAAAACCAGATGACAAAATAATATTTTGAATACCGAATTCAATAAATATAATTTTATAATGCTCGTGATGTTCATTCAATAACCATCTTGCAGAAGTGTTGTATGTAACATGTACATCGTAAATCATGATAAACCCTCCCTACTTTCTGACCTTTGTAGTGGGTTAAGGATCTCCTTAACCCACTCAAGTTTTTTTTTTTTTATCTGGAAGAGACCCACAAGTACCTTCTCGGTGAAGGCGATTTGTAACAAAACCCTGCCCCCTGTGCCTCTGAGAGGGGCCAGGTTTTGCCTCTGGTGTCCGGTAGGCTGTACAGGACTAATGTTGCAGTGTGACTCAGGGGATCAATCTTGGCGAGATAGCTTCAGGAAGCAACAGATACCCTACCAGAAAGATGCATTTCATTACATTTAATGCTTTTTTTATTATTATTTTTTTTATCCAGTTCAATGTCTTAACTAATATCTCAACTTGTTATCCAAGAATGGTATTACTGTACTTACAGCAACCACACTGCCCAACCCTTCTTCTGAACCTCAACCATCTGATTATTCCATATATTAGTTTGTGAGTTCGAACATATGCACCTCCACCCACAAGTGGCCTATGTAGTTTGGCAGCCGTCCACCGAGTTACCATGTCGTGACCTCTGCACCTGCTCCGATGACACAGTGTTGTTTTTGTGCTTACTTGCAGTGGACCCTTCCCCTTTTTCACCGTTTTATATCTGATTATATATGCACTGCATCCTGTGACTACGGCATCAGGAAATGCAGGAAGTCTGTTGTTCAGGGTTTCAACAAGCAGTGAAGCCAGAAGAAAACATGAGAGATTTTTTAACAAAAGGTTCAGTTTATAAAGGAAGTTGAATCTAGAATTCCTAGGAATGTCCTGTATGCCAAATACAAAGTTAACAAAACCACTCATGATATATTGAAGACTAAAGACAAGGTTTTTGTAAGTTATGCTAAGAGTGAGAGTGATGTAGCCATGCAGAACAGAAAAAATTTTCATGCTCCTGTTAAGTGTTGATGAGGCTGTCTGGCAGTGGTATACTCTCCCACAAACAGCCTCGTCAATGTGACGAATCAAAGAACCCAATGCCAGGTTGGCTGATTAAGGATTAAGGAAAAAGCCAAACATTTTCACCAGAAAATGTAGCTTTGTGATTTTAGGTGTACAGTGATGGATTACTAAGGGCTTAAGGTATGTCATAGTATTAGACGTGTGAAATTACGAGGTGAAAAGCAATCTGCAGATACAAAAGGTGCAGAGGAATGGATGTCAAAATTTTAGGAGATTTTGCAGGATAATTCTTTATCTCCTGAGTATTATTATTTCATACAGAGTTTTCAAAAAAGCAAAGAGATGGCTCGAGGCAACTAATGCTACGAGAGTTTTGAGAGGGCTTCCAAGAGAGCTCGAACTGAACTGTCTCGTGGTCCTCCTCCATGTAACCGTTGACTCTCAACATCCACCTCCACGCATAATTAACACCACCATAGTCGCCTAGCCATCTGGACACTTGGTGAGTATTCATATTCACTGTTATTGTACAGTATTGCCAATATTCTGTGTACAGTATTGTTTAAAGTACAGTACACGAGTAACACGAGCACTGACTTTCTGTCTGCTCAGGTGCATCACACGGGTCACGTCTAGCTCTTAATGACTTGCCAAGGCAGTTCATTATGATGGTGACTCATAAGGGTGTTAAGTATAGTATCTTGCAGCTTTATTCTTGTTACCTTGTTGTACACTACAGGTATTCGTTTCTGTGTCCGAGTCAAGAGACGAACCACCGGTAAGTGTTAAAGATTTTTATTTGTTTTCAATGTTATTATTTTAAGTGAACATAGCCAGTTGTATTACAGGTGTTAAAGAAACTTTTATTTTGTTTTATTAAATTAACTTGTATTTTAAAAGTTTCTTCTGACTTTAACTCTGTTCCTCATAAATCACATTGCAAGGGTCATGCGTTTTATTTTATTTTATGGAATGTGAGGATACTATCTGCTAGGTATAACCATAGTACCTCCCTTCATGGAACAGTCATGATTATTTAGGTGTCTTTCTGTGTTTATGCATGCAGCATGTGTTCTCAGTATTCCTTCTAGTCCAGAAATCTCTTCTGCCTGAAAAGGGGAGGCAAGTACAGTATCTACTAAAGCAATAATGTATTGTTATATATTTTTTAATTGCACATAAAATAAAAATTCATGCCTGGAGAGGGATTCGGTCACATATTTGAATACTGTATTACATATCCAGTCGCATTTGGAACAGAGGATGGGAGAATGTCGAGCGTATTTGAAAATTTTTCAAAAATGGACTGTTGCACCAAAAAGAAAACTGTTTTATGCTCTTAATTTTGTAAAGGGTATGAGAAAGAAGACAGCAAAACCTGAACTCTTGTTAAGCATAGTACAGCATGCATTTACTAAACTAGGCTTAAGATGGCATATATTGGACATAAGACAGGTTAGATTTGGTTGTATAATTACCGTTCCACTTTTTTTTTTTTTTTTTGCATGCCATTTGGAGTACAGGTATTCCAAAAGTTCAAAATGTGCATTGTTTGTAAAACAACTGTCAAATGGACCAAAATGGACTAATATAAGTATAGTAAATATGAGAGAAGAAAGTATAATAAGCCAGAAGAGCATTCAATTCAGAGGTGACACACATGGTGCGATGAGAAAGGGGTGTCAAAGATCAACCCCTTAGAGTTGAGCATTATCCCTGTACAGAAGGATTTTTCATAGTGACAATAGGGGCAGCAGGGAAGTTGACAATCTACAAAAGTGGCAGCAGGGAAAACCCCCTCAATTATAGATCTTTTATCATTGACAAGTGTAATAGTCAAAATATTGGAAAATAATTAAAACTAAAAGGGTAAAACACCTGGAGAAAAAGATATACAGTACTATCAGTCGGTATGGTTTTCGATCTGGAAGATCCTGTGTAATGAATTTACTCAGTTTCTATGATCGAGCCTTAAGATTTTACAGGAAATACATTAGATGGTTAGGTTGACTGCATCTATCTGTACCTTAAAAAAAAAAAAAAAAAAAAAGGGCTTTCGACAGAGTTCCACATAAAGAGGTTGTTCTGAAAACGAATATATTGGAGTAGTGACAGGTAAGCTTCTAACTGATAGAAAAATGAGGGCAGTAATCGGAGGCAATGTATTTGGACTAGAGAAATGTCACAAGTAGAGTACCACAGGGTTCAGTTCTTGCACCGGTAATGTTCATTGTCTACATAAACAATCTACCAGATGGAATACAGAATTACATGAACATATTTGCTGATGATGCTAATAGGGAAGATAAGAAACTTAGATGATTGTCATGCCCTTCAAGAAGACCTGGACAAAATTAGTATATGGAGCACCACTTGGCAAATGGAATTTAATGTGAATAAATGCCATGTTATGGAATGTGGAATAGAACATATACCCCACACAACCTATAAATTCTGTGAGACATCTTTAAAGAATTCTGATTAGAGATCTAGGGGTGGTTTTAGAAACTATCACCTGAGGATCATATAAAGAACAATGTGCAAAGAGCCTATGCTACACTTTCTAACTTCAGAATTGCTTTTAAATACATGGATGGCAAAATACTAAAGAAATTGTTCACGACTTTTGGTACACCAAAGCTGGAATATGCAGTGGTTGTATGGTGTCCATATCTTGAGAAGCGCATCAACAAACTGGAAAAGGTGCAAAGACATGCCACTAAGTGGCTCTCAAAACTGAAGGACAAGAGCTACGAGGAGAGGTTAGAGGCATTAAATATGCCAAGACTAGAAGAAAAAAGAAACAATGTGATCACTACGTACAAAATAGTAACAGGAATCGATAAAATGGTTAGGGAAAAATTCCCGAGACCTGAAACTTCAAGAACAAGAGGTCATAGATTTAACTAAACAAAGCTGCCAAAGAATTATAAGAAAGTTCACTTTTGCAAACAATGGTAGACAGTTGGAACAAGTTAGGTGAGGTGGTGTGGTCAAACCATCAGTAATTTCAAAACATTATATGACAGAGTGCTGAGACGACGGGACGTCACGAGCGTAGCTCTCATCCCGTAACTACACTTAGGTATTTACACACGCAGTACTAAATTAGCCCAAAAATTGCACATATGCATAGAATTTGTTTGTTTAGGCAAAGTTAGGTTTATGGTTACCCTGTTCCACTTTTTGTATGCCATTTAGCATTTCAATAAGAAACTTGAACTTGTGGGGTACAACAAATCATATTTTGTATTTTAGTAGGATTTATAATTTGTTTAGGATGTTAGATTACCTAAGGCTTGGTGGTACCAGGGAGTCGTAACTGGATGAATTATTGCATGGACACAGCCTCACCCTTAGCTATGATGACATACATGAACTTCATGTCCCCATTAAGGTATGCTCATATGTAATTACCTAAATGTAGTTACATGAGCTACGCTCATGGCGTCCCGTCTTCCCAGTACTCTTGTGATATAACGTTTTGAAACTACTGACGGTTTTGGCCTCCTCCACCTCACTTAACTTGTTCCAATTGTCTTTCACTCTGCAAAAGAAAACTAATATTTTTTCAGCACCTTTGCATCTTACAGTACTTAGCTTGAGTGTGTCTTGTTCTTAAAGTTGCTGGTTTCAGGTATTCCTGTCAATTTGGTAGATTCCTTTTAGTATTTTGTAAGTGGTGATCACATCACCTATCTTCTAGTAAAAAACACACACGTGTACATGTGTGTGTGCGCGATTGCAAGAATAAATAATCACAAACATGTCATTCAATTATGAGTTGGTATCCACAAGGAAAGAAACAAATCCTAGCCTGCTGATGTACTGTATTAACATTTTCAAGTAGTACATTCTTTAAAGCACTTCAGTGTACTCCTTGAAAATGTATTAATACATTGAAGTGCACAAGTATTTTCTCGTGGACATTTACACCTGCACTCGCTCAAAATATTAGGGGCCTATAGCATGGCTCCCATGTAAGTAATCAAAAGATACCATGCCCAGAGGACTAACATTGGCTCTCACATATGCATGTGTATTTCACTTATTGTCAACCATATTGATTTATTCTATTTGTAGGTTTATTATGCAGAATAGAACATGCATTTTTCTCTTCATATCGACAAGCTAAGGCAGTGTTAAAAGGTAGCTGGCAGCTCCTTTTATATATTTTAAAGGTTCAGGAAAACAAAATTGTAACAACAACATTTATTATCACAAGCATAACTAATAAATAACACAAGGAAACCATGGTACAGTAATAAAATGAACAAGGTAGGAAGAATCCCATGGTAGAGCTGGATACATTATCTCTTGCCTGATGTATTTCAGTTAGTAAACACAGAGGGAACAGCCACATGATAGAAGCTAGTGCAGTGATGTAGGAAAAGAGGAGCTGCTGCCTTCTGCAGTTTCCTTTTTTAATAAAGTATAAACCATCAGGAAATGCCACAGGCTCAGAAATAGCACATCAGGGAACAAAAAGAACATATCGTAGAAAAAAAAAGGACACTTAATTGTAAAGAGTATGATTGGTACTACATAACAGAAATGATGGGCATATGACTGGGAATGACAATGAGGACACATGGCTGGGGATAACATGACAATGAAGGAGGAATTAATTACCCAACTGAAATAGGTTGGGCATAATATAGCAGGGAACAATATGTTAACATGATATGACTTGGACACATGGTAAGGCTGTAAGGCAGGTCACAAGGTAGAAACAGGTCCACACTTTACAAGCAGTCACTACCCGCCAAATGTAACCCAGCTTGTATATTAACAATTAAGTAGGGGATTTACCAGGTATGTCTTTATGAAATACATATAATAACCACACCTACAACAAATGTGAAAATAAAGTCAAACTATTACACATATCTACACAATGTTGGTATTTATATCACAAGTTGGTTTCTCTTTATTCACCACCACACACAGCACAGTTTAGCATAAAACAGTTTGTAGTTTTATGCATACTACCTATAACAGTGTAATAAATAATTAAATTGAGTATTTGCAGTACATAACACCATGTTAATGTCACCCAACATTAATACTTAAGGATTTGTGTCCTGTATAGGACAGTTATCAAATTTTTTTGGAGAAACCTTTGAAAGTGCTCTTCTGCACTCATTGATACCCTTTAATAGCAGATATGCAACAAATGACCTTTGATAGCATATTAACCTTTGATAGGTCATGGGAATGATTTAAATTTTCAGGAAATTATCAGCCCTAAATGTTCCATTACAAGGTACAGAACTGCTTATCCAGTGATAGTGTCGAAGTACGAGTGGCAGTGATAAAAGATGTGCACTTTTTTTCCTATACAGTTCACTTTATAGTGCACTACTTACAGAATATACAAAATCAATCTTGATTATTGCTTTTTTTTTTTTGTTATCCTGAGTAACACAGAAAAAGTAATCGATGTATATATGTACGGTCTTGTCCAGAGATTTACAATCTTGATCCATGACCATATAATTATCAGGGAACAGTAGAGTTTTAATAAATCAAAACCCAAAATGAGAACTGCACGGATAAATTGGTCCCAGCTGTATACTAGTATACCTCAATTTGTTCATAATTTTTTTACCAATTATATTTACGTGGTTAAATTTAGAACAGAAGGCTATGTAACAAGACATTTCGGTAGTGAGAAGAATTATACAGTATACATAGTTTCTACTATAATAGGGTACAAAACGTGTTGAAAATGGACGACGATTATGGTGTGTTGGGGGGGTGGGTTATGTGTAATTACCCAATTGTAGTTACATGATGAATTACACTGGTGGTGTCCTGTCTTCATAGTTCTCTGCTGTATGACTACTGACAGTTTTGGCATCCACCACCTCACTTATTCCAGCATCTAACATTTTATTTGCAAAATAGAACATCCACTTTTTTTAAGCTTGTTGCCTTAGCTCGAGTCTATGTATGACCTCTTGTTCTTGAAGATGACCGTTCCAAGAGTATTCTTTGTTAATTTGTAGATTCCTGTTACCGTTTTGTATTTGGTAATCATCACCTTTCTTCTAGCTTTGGTATATTATCTTTAGCTTCTACTCACAGCTCTTGTTTTTTCCAGTTCCAGAAGCCATTTATTGCATGTTTTTGCACTTTCTTATTTCCAGTTTATTGATGTGCTTCTTGAGATATGAACCCATACAACTGGTGTGTGCGTGCGTGTATGCACAGCACGAGTAAAATACAGTAAACAAAAGTAGGTAATCTTTAACTCATGATTTAGTATTAATTTATTGTTTTGAAAAATGGGTCATTATGCAGTTCACTAAAGCATAAGGCTTATTAAGCTCTACTGTGCAGTCCCTTATTTACCACTTGTCCATGTTACTTTAAATTCTACTCATTACCCTAAACTTGTCCAAGCTATCATTGGATCATAGGATGCAACATGTGTTTTAAGTCTACTCAGTAAATTTTAAATAAAATAAATTATGTCTCACTTCTAACAGCCACATTAAAGTAAAAGTTCCACTAATAAAACCCAGTTAAATGCCTGGACCAAACTAGGATCCAGTGCCCAGGCTGCTCTCACAGCCTCTAAAAAAACACATTTGATGGAAAATCCGTTTTATTCTCTCTTACTCTGGAGCCTGTATGGACTGAAGAAGTCAATGATGGGGTGGTAGCCATAGTTACTTTGTCACTGTTATCTTTGGCCTTAGCCGAGTCACGAGAATGTGGCCTCGTCCTGTTGGGGGTGGCTAACCTCCTGAGATGCTCCTCTACTTCCTGCATTCTGCTGAAGGTGAAACATTATTATTAGGGTTTTATCAGCTAATGATGAATTTAGGGCAAGTAAATGAATTTACCTAATTGTAATAATTTTCACTGAAGGGAACTGGAGCCCATCTGGTGATTAAGTACCTCTGACTGGTGACATTGTACTGTACCTGCAAGGAAGGGAGTAGTGGGAGGTGAAGTGCAACTTCCTGCAGATCAGTGAATGTAACCTCTCATTTAAGTAAAAAAAGGTGGAGTTACCACTCACTTGCGTAGGCCATGGCTCGATTCATCTCTGGCAGGCCAAGGTCCCGGTTGCCTGGATCCTTCGGAGCGCTGACCAGGTCTTCGCCTCCGCACTGATGGCCCACCTTCACTGTTCCGGGATTTATCTGGGCCTTGTGCTACAGAGGTAGTTCAGCAATATTAAAACCATATACATACATTAGTCGTAATAGTACGAAACATGTTGTAGTTTAGTTTTTAAAAAAAATGTTAAATTTTTTTTTATAAGTGCTTTAATAAATACAAATTTTAAATTGGCGTATTCTTTATCTTTTCTTATGCTGCTAGTGCAAAGCAGAAAAATTCACTACCGTACCAGCCTGGGTTAGGGTGGAAGTTTGCTGGTTAAGATACTCAAGAAACCAGCCCGATAAAATTGTATGCAGTTATCATAAACCCACCTTAAGCCGTCATTTGAAAGTTTTTGTAAATACAATTTGTTATAATGTGGACAACATGAGTATTTCACCTGGGATATGTCACAGAATTTTTATGATAAAAAGGAAAGTCTGATAAATATTTTCCATACTTCTCCATTCCAGTAATAATAATCATATTCAATACTACTAGGTGTAATGCTTTATTAAATTCTCAGCATTAATGCTATTTGAATTTTAAAAATGTTCTACTCTTGCTGCTGTGAAATGATTTAAGATGCCTCATGCAGACAAGGAATTTTAAAAGAAAACTATTTCGACTGGTGATGAAACTAGGCTAGTGCAGGTATGAGGAAATGAGGACATATGTCACTATTGAAGAGGGAGTCTAGGCAAGTTACTGTACTAACCTGGAGCAGGTGTGCCACTATCTGGGTCCTCATTGCTTATATCACGTGGAGGTGCGGGTACTGTCTGGATGACATGCTCTGACCCAGCTGCATTCTGGTGCTGTTGAGTGGTGGGAAGACATAGGCATACCCCTGGATGTGGCACGAACAGCAGCTTGGTACCTGTAATAGTAACCATTTTAAAAGGCCAGGTACACTGATTACAGTACTGCATTCTAATTTGTCACCTCATAACAATTTAGTAAATTGTAACCCATTAGTACTACATATGATGCATGAATTCACAGCCCATCGACGTACATTCGACGGGTACAAATGTATATGCAGTATAATATACAGTAGTACATAAACTCGCGTATATACAAAATTACGTATTAAGATTTATATACAAGAGTCTACAGGAAGCAAATAAAGGGCCCCTCAGTAGGATAGGCTTTAAAATAAATCAAAGAAACTACCTAGCCATTTTATAAATAATAATTTCATATATAATGATAATGTTTTATAATCTAATAATTTAAACAACTGTACTTTAGTATATCATTTGAAAAGTTGCAGAATTTGAGTCACCTTAAGATATCCATGTGGAGGCCCCGTCCATCATCCCAGGAGAGTAGTCGATGGTAGTTGTAGACCTGGTTGCAAGTGGCACGGTAGTGATGCGACACATAGCTGCACGCTCCACCAGGCTTCCTGCAGGGATGGTGAGAGTTAAACACTTGCCCTACACATGTCTCTTTCTGAGAAACCCTCCCCCCCCCCTGCCTCTGGTTTAAACCCTGACTATATCCACACAAGTGAATTACATACAACAAACTTGTTAGTTTTGCAAGTGTATTCCTGCTTTTGCTGCTTAACATAACCAACACAAAAGAGGAAGTTTATTAGATGTTAAACCAATTCCTACTTGTACCAAAAGTTATATTTTTGTAAAATCTGTACAGTGAAAAATTTAGTACCAGTTAGCAAGTTGAGCCCAATACTGTCAAATACAAATTTCATTCTTGTCTGTGTCAGCTCAAGAGGATAAAGTAATTTAGTACATAAAGTGAATGTATTTACTGTATGTATTGCAGCTAGATTTGTGTGTGTAATTTTCCCATTGTCTACATAGTACCTTAAATAAACCTATAGTTATAAGGATGAAACTATTTGCGGGGGGGAGGGGGGGGGAGGGGGGGGCAATTAAGATACAGTATTGTACTTTATTCCTCTGTAATTCGTTATGTTTTTCAAAATGTTAGTTTTTGTATTACTGTTGGGGAAATGGGGGTAAACTACAAGAGGACAAAACCCACCTTTTCAGCCCCAAATGCACATTACGGCAAATAAAATTTTGTACATTGCTATCAAAATTATTTTACCTTTGTCTGGGCATTCTGGGAATAATAGACCCTTCATAAACTCCCACTACTGTACCAAACTATAGCATCTAGAATAATTTGCTTACTTTTCCCAAACTCGCCATCATTTTCTCTAATTTGTGTTTGATTTATTTGTGGAATATTGTAAAATGCCCCACACGCATATAGCCCATGAAATAAATGCAGCAGTGGTAGGATTAACACACATACAATACATCTCTGCCTTCACTGGAATATTTTACTAAGCTCAAAAAAAGGTCAGATCTCAGTCTAATATTATGCTGTAAATGATATTCT
>WNGS01000337.1:10129094-10161648 GCA_020271785.1 Procambarus virginalis | reverse complement strand
AGCAACCCACCTAACCTATCGCACCTGATGTTCAGATAACGTAAATATTGCTGTTTTATGTTTTTTGTCTAAAGCCCGCAGTTTTGACGGACTGGTCGGTTTTTAAAAATGTGAGGTATTATGAGAGAAACGGGTTGACAGTCGAGGCGTTTACTAAGGAAACGTCATAACTATTTGCTTTAGATTGCCTAGAGTAAACTTGTGTAGAAGACACTGCAGTTTATTGTTTTTTTTACTTAGTTTTTAAGATTTAATTATCATTTATTATAATGTATATTAAAAGTATCTGTGTGTTGCTATTATTTCAAAGAGAATAGTCTTGGAGATTCAAATACTCTCAAAGTATTGCAAAATGTGGACTGCAGTTCGAGGCCGCGGCAGTTCTTTTTTTACTGTTAACTGAAAAAATTATGTCTGAGTGTGTAGTTTTTGTGAGTTACCCTGAGGTGTTTCCGGGGATCGATATTCCTGAGGCCCGATCTCTTATGAGGCCTCCCAGGCTTGATCTAGTCGACCAAACGCTGATGGGCGCTGCACGCAGTCTGGCAATCACAGCTCGGTTGATCAGGTACTCTTTGGAGTTACCAAGTTTTCCTCTTGAATAAACATAGGGCTGTTAACAATATCCCTTATATTTAGTGTAGAAAAGTCTTGGGCCTTAATTGTTATAAATTTGTCCCATACAATACTTTCGTATTTGTATATCTTCCTTTTCTTGCAAAGTTATATATATACATATGTAATGTATAATTACAACTTTGGTTATGAGCATTGAACCAGTGTCATTCACCTTGGGGAAAGCAACTTACACAAGCACTTCCGTACTCCCAGCCGGGTGACTGCCAACCGCAGCCACCCCCCTCGCGCGCTCTTGCTCTCTCGCTCGCGCGCCTCCAGCACCTTTCTCCGAGGAGGTTACGTACGCCTCAACAAAAATCTTGACATTGTGGTAACATCAAGGTTGTGAGAGAAAATAAAAGCTATAAGACTTCACGATGAAGGAAAGTTTTGAGGAAACGGCTGCTTAAAGCGCCAGAACCTGAAGATAGCCCCAAGGCTAGCTGGTTAACTACAGCCATCACGTTTAACCCTCACCCTTATTATACCCTTAACACAATCGAAATGTTAAACATTTGTATAATTTCTCACCGAGGAAAACTTAAAGTATAAAATTTAACAAACAGGAAATCGAAGACATAAATCAAGGTAAAGGTCGAGTATAATAGATCATTAGCGAAGATGGTCAATTAGCCGCTTGAGCCTGGGGGGTAAATGTGGGTTGGTGCCCAGTCTTCTGCTGTTACAATCATCCCTGGCTTTCGCCTGACGTCATGCTTTTCTTTGTTTTACCTGTTACAAGCAAGTTACATTACTGAACACTATTATAATGGTTTATATCTGGCCCTGCTGCTGTCGTCATACGAACTGCAGCTCCCCCATGCTATGTGAGGCCATAACCGCATCCATCCATCTGTCTCATTCCATTTGAGGGTATCGCATGAAGGATTCCACACCCATCTTATAGCTATTATCACCCACCCCAGGATTACCGACATCTACCCTGTAACTATCGCATCATCCTCTCCTCGCTCCCACCCACCTTAATTTAAACGCACACTTTGCAAGCTGTCCTAATAGAACGTCGCATTTTGTTTTTGATTCGGCTACTCGGAACAAAACGTTAAAAGTACTGGCTATGGTGAGCTCGTAGTGAACTTACCTGGCACAGGAGCGGGGCTGTAACTGCACATTTTGACGTATACTTAAGGCCAAAAATTGTCGTACTAGAAAATGATAGTGGCTCACAAAATTGATATAATGTCCCGTTTTCTGTTGTCCTCTAGATAAGGTTAGGATAAGGACACTTAAATACGGCAGTTTCATAACATTGGGAAATCTTAGGAGGACGAGCTGCACTTTAAGTGCCTTCACTCTCCTCGGGCCATCTCCATCCTTCCACACCCGATTGATTGATTGAAGATTTTTTTTTTGAGATATATACAAGAGTTGTTACATTCTTGTACAGCCACTAGTACGCGTAGAGTTTCAGGCAGGTCCCTGGAATACGATCCCCTGCCGCGAAGAATCGTTTTTTCATCAAAGTACACATTTTACTGTTGCGTTAAACAGAGGCTACAGTTAAGGAATTGCGCCCAGTAAATCCTCCCCGGCCAGGATACGAACCCACGACATAGCGCTCGCGGAACGCCAGGCGAGTGTCTTACCACTACACCACGGAGACTGTCAATGATGATTAAGCAGCCACAAGAGGGGGGCACGGGTATGAATAGCCCATAATTTCCACACCCCAACTCATTCTAACAGTTATATCCACCCCACATTTCCAACCACCTACCTTGTTGCCCCGCCACGCCACCTGTTGCCCTCGCAATCATCCTCCAATAGATATGATTTCCCGAAGCGGTTCACTAGGTCAGACGGGAGCGCACGCTCCACTTTCCTCCCATCACCTGCTCGTCTCACATTCCTCGTGTTTATATTGCATTTTATCGACAGATCTTCACTCAAGAGGTGTAACTTAAGGTCATACATAGCGGCAACGGCAGATAAATGTGTGTCAAGCAGTTGATCTTCCGTGCATTATTATATTCTTACTATTGGTTGCATAAATACTGAAATATATGGAATTGCCACCTAAAACTGAGGCATATTCAATAAACTGAGGTCTCTTCCCTTTTGGCTACACAACAACAAAGTTTACTCATAATTATAGACGGATATGCCTTTGAAAGCTATTATTAAGTGAAGGTTAAAATTATGTTGATGACTAAACTAGGCTGTTCTAGAGAAATCTGCTTTCCGGGTTAACAATGCAAGCCAAATTCGGAGAGACGTTGAAAGTCCTGTTGTGCAGTATATGCACCAGAAATTAGCCTACCTCGCTGATATTCATAGGGTGGCAATTGTGCAAAGGCAGCGGGTTAATTAAGGTCTCACTGCCATGGCAAGTTTTCATATCACATTACGTTTTTATAATTTAAAAATATCACATTGAAAAGTGTTGCTCCTTTCTTTGAACGTTGTTGCATTGCGTTGACGCCACAAGGCATTACGTGATTTGTTCTTCATAGTCGTCGATTCTAGCGATGCCGTACAGTTAGACATTGTTTTGATTTATTATTATTATATTTATTACAAGAACCCCTAAATATGGTCCATTATTAACGTCTAACGTCGTAAGCCCAATCCCACCACGACCTAATTAGGCTTGCCGTATGGTCCCGTTGCGTCTTGTGCAAGGTGTCATGAAGAGAGTATCAGGAAAAAAACATAGAAAGTCATCATAGCATCAGCTGTTGTGTGATCATGATCAATAATCAGACGAGCGAGCAGAGTCTCCGGAGATATGATCAAGGACGACGACAACTTTTGTAACTGGGTAGAGCTGGAGGAATGAAATTAAGTAGCTGTATTACTGGACGAGTCTTCCGGTCAAGCGTTGCAATACAGTAAGAGTGGTGGTGGAGCAGCAGCACCTTGGCTGCAAGCTGTCAGTAACCGCAAGAAGAGCGCCAGGTGCGGGTCCTACCTAGTCTGTAGCCACGGTCAGCCACGCTGGTGATTCACCCACATACGACTCGCATTAACACTGCAGTAATGTGCCATCAACATTGTTATGAACGTTTGATATGGGGTTGTTATACCCTTGTGAGATGTTGACGTCAAAATAAATAAATGCTTTCATGAAGGCTGACGTCACACTAAAGTTTAACTTGTGCTTTCAGTAGTAAATATTGGTATAAAACTACAGGGCATATAAGTGTGGTGAAAAAATTACAGTGCATGAGTGGTGTATTTTCAGAAGTTTTCGGGGGTGTGATGAAGTTCAAATAGTTATTGTAGCGTGGATGTCTTCGCTTCACTGATCACCTGAGTTAAGTCAATTTAAGAGATACTTTGATAACTGAAAGATTCGTATGAAGGCAGTTTTTGCGCCAACCACATAAAGGTATTGGGGCAGGAATTCTTGGGGCAACCCCAAGAATTCTATACATTTTAAAGTTGATGATAACGGTACAGAATGGTTAAGGAAACGCCGTGTACGATATCATGTCGTATTTCAAGCGTGCTGCCAGCCACCAAGTTGTTCACTACTGAAATTAGAAACTGCATAAACTAACTTAACTTTTTCCGATTTGTCTATCCAAAATTTCCTAACCAATCGGTTGCAGTTTACAAGTTTACTCCACGGTGTAATTCAGTATTACAGTAGCATCAATAGTCGTTGTAATATTAAAAGTTCAGAAATCTTGTTAACCATTAAGGGTGAAGGAGGTTCGCAAGACAATGTGTTACTGAATATGAATGGCTTTGTTAAAGTTGGACTTTGGGAAGTTGCTCCCCCACCTCCCCACCCGCAGAAATGCCTTAACGGGTCTACGGTGTGCGTAACGGCTTACCGTTCTGGTACCAATGGTGGTGGTGCGTAGATGGTTTTTGTACCTCTGGTGGTCCACCACAGGTGTGTCAAGAGGGCACCGGGGGTGTGGGGGGGGGGGGATAAAACGGGTTTCTTTTAAGAACCCGGAGGCCCACAACGGAACTTTGTTGTCATGTTCGTGAACTCTTTAAAAGTAATCCTGCGTCGTTTATCGCCACACGGCTCGCCTTGACCCTCTTTGAGATTAAATAAAATGATACTTTAGTGTACGCGCATGCCAGCTTGTGTAAACCCTCACGTGGAGACCCCAGTGTAAATTTGACACATTGCGCCAGGGTCGTTTTTACAGAAGTACCTGCTGCTCTAGTGTTTCATGTTAGGCCGTTTGTGTATGCAGCCTCGCGGATGGACGATATGCCGAATTTACCGAAAGTTATATCATAAACAGACATCTCTCTATCTTCACCTGGACAGTCAATGATGGGAGTGTACTTGATTTTGATGAAAAAAGGGTTTAGTAAGGGGTAGGGGCGGGATGGGGATTGGAAATACAGGGAATAGGGTGAGGTTGGAGTATTGATGTTGTAATGGTTTGAAGAAGACGTTTTGTGCCCCCTGTAATCATACCTCTTTGCGCTACCGTTCACAGGATGAGTATGGGGTGCCCAATAAACTAGCCCCCTCCGGCGGTAACAACCAATGGGATGAAAAGGACATGGCTTGTCCAGTTTGGATTTGTTGTTGTGTTGTGTGAGGATTTAATTGGTTGGTATGTCATCATAGTTGGCTTGTGAATAGTGTCAATGTTGGGTTGCTGCCGTTGTTCTGGCCCGTGAGCCAGTGGCTTTGGCTTAAGATAGTTCCTCCCAACATCAAGCCTAGTAATGTATGTAGCGGTCATTTTCCATGAGAGTTGTACCCAATTCCTTGTAAGGAAAGGAATTTGGTACAAAGATTACAAGTATATTTTCTTCATCGAGAGTACAGGCATTGTGCACTAATTTGGAAATAAATAAAAATAAAACCTGAAATTTGTTATTTTTAGAGAAAGAGATTGATCAGAAAATAAGTATGAGTTTTCCTGATCTGAGCGGTAAGTGTAACGTTTAAATGTGACCGTTATGTTGGTTGATTGTAACGGTGAGGCGTTATGTCAGCGGTGGCGTAGTATTTATCAAGAGGGCCATTACGACACTTGAGTAAACACATTCACATGGCTGAACACTCCAGGCACTAGAAGGAAACTGTTGTGGTGTTGTATTATATTCAATTTGTCGTGTGGTTGCGTGTGTGTGTGTGGCTGGCTGTGTTATGGATCTGTATGATGGTGGTTGTATGCTGTGCATGTCGTGTATCTGGAATACCTTGTGTGTTAAATGTTATACTGTCAGGGTGCAGCGATAAACTCCTTAGCCCCCCATCTTACCAGCTGTCGGGTGTATAATGCAATGTTTCTTATCATATATATACACATTAAACTGCACGAGTATCCACGCAGGAAAAATGATACGAAAATTCCCAACGTTTTCATATTTAAACACATTATCAAGGAATGATAATGTCTTGAAACAAGAAAACGTTCGGAATCTGTTTATTTTTGTTTCCTACGTGGATACTTACTCTTAACCGAATCACGTGTTAGTGATTCTTGCAACATTAAACATTTATTATACAGCGTCTAATGTCTCTTCCCCCCCCCCCCCAGCAAAGTTATTTTTTAACTCCCTAATGCTTAATAATGTGTTTTTAACAGCCATGTGGCTCATCTGCGTGTCTAGTTTCCATTTATGCTCTTAATCAGTCTTAAAAGTTTCGGAAAGGTATTTGTACGTCGTTATCAGGTCTTCTCTATTCCATTTCATTTAACAAGGCGAGGATCAACTCTGTTTTTCTCATAGTTCTGATAGAAGCCTCGTTGCATATCTTTTTTTTTTAGGGGGGTCTTCCATGCTGAGACGGCATTTTGGCGGCATTTTGCAGATGAGTATTGAGTAAAGGAAGAAACCTTTCTTCCCTAGGTTCTTGGCTGCTTTATTCGTGTGGTTGTTTTAATGTTATTTATGCAAGCCTATGGTGCTAGGCTAGGGATCTTATCGCTTACAAGGTCCTTCTGTTGCTGTTTGTGGGAGTTTCTCCCTTTCCTATTGTTCAGTGGCTATTACTTCTCCCTCCGCATTTCACATTACGCTGCATTTATCTGGGTGGAAGTAAAGTATCATTTATCCTTCCATCCTGAATTTTATCCTGGTCGTCCTGCAACTTTTTATAGTCCTCGTGTGATGGCTATGTTCAGTAATTTTGCATCATCCATAAACATCGATATGAATACATTACCGTCGACACTTAGATTTACGAGTGCAGAGGAGAGTTTAGGCTCTTAGTAACCCCATGTACTCTAGTTGTATTATCCATCCACTCTCGGGCATCTGTTTGCGATTCTATAGATATTTCTGCATTAATATATTTGAAATGACTTGATTCTGTGTTTACCTTGTCGACCTCCGTCTTCTAATTGTGGAAGATGCTCAGTTGGGGAGATAGTGAGGAAGGTCAGGCTATTTGGAGTTAAGCTGGGGAGCTATGGTCATGGTGAAATGGGGTAGAAATTATGCACCATTTAAATACTATTTTATCAACAATAAAACCACTACTGATTGTTAAAAAATATAGTTTTCAAAATTGTTAATTATATTGATTTTATTTGTTCTCGTTGTAAATCCTGTAATCTAAGACCTCGTGAGCCCCCCCCCCCTCCGTCACTGCCGTAATCAGTGGGTGGAGACGTCCTAGACCAGCTTTAAGGAAAATGGTCCCGAAATGCACTGACACCACATGAGACCTGTGAAACGCATCGTAATGTTTATAATGCTGGACCGTGCTACATATACGCTTCCAGGAGTGGTGAAGCTGTGGGGAAGTTATGCAGACGAGGGGGAGAGGTTATACAGAAGGCAGGAGTGGCGAATCAAGCAGCGAGGCAGGAGATAATGACGTGATGGGCAAAGCATCAAACTTTTACCATACATGAAGGCGTAACCTCCGCCACCACCCCACCTGACCTCCACTAATCATCACGCCTGGCCGTCAACACGAACCATTAACTCCAACACCGTTACCACAAGCACATAATAGAAGCGCGTCTATTGTATAATATCTGAAGTCATATATTTCCGGATGCGGCTTGGTGTTACATTTGGTCTAGTGCACGGTGTAACGGTGATTGCGACGGTGACTAACAATGATAGCGACGGAGTCGCGGTGATACTGGCACTCACTGTGACGATAATAGAGGTGACTTTTCACACCTTTCCCCATCTCCATGTTTTTTTTTTTGGGGGAACTGCTGTTGGACTTCACCATGACTACATTTGAAGCATGTGTGGAGTGCGGTTTCCGCTTCCTCACTAGCTGCAAGTTGTTAAAGTTCATGGCATGTGCCGTAGTTCTGGTTTTCACTTTGTAAACAGCCTAGGTTCCTTTTCGTGGGTCAAAGAATTGCGTGATCTGGCGACCTGAAGAGTAATTGTGTGGCTGTTAAGCCCCATTACTGGCCAAAGGATAGGAGATAGACTAAGAACGGTTTGTAGCTTTATTGTGACTAAAAGATCTCCCTCCGGATTGACGCTTCCTCTACTGGAGCCTAGAGCAGATTATAAACCTAAACTTAACTATAACATAAATATTGGCTTTTAACAGTGTCGATAAGCTCGCTGTTACGATGCCAGATAAATTCTTTCAAATAGTTTTTGTGCGCGCTGCCTACATTTTGTTTTTAAATGGTGAACATATTCCCCCTTCGTTCTGTGCTCTTGCAGTGTCGTCAGATTAACAGGTTTATGTAACTTTCCCTCATAGTTCATTCCCCTCATCTCCAAAACGAGCATGGTATACATGGAGCATCTTGAATGACTCCTTATTTAGGTATACCAGGCACGTTTTTAACATGTATACTTTATTGCAACATGACTCAAAGGAGTAACTCGTGTTGACAAAAGTTTAGATACTACTGCTTAGTACAAATATTTTTAAAACTCTGGCTTTAAAATCATTATTATTAAAAAGCTGTTTATTTTTAGTATTAATGAACAGAACAGGTGTATATATTGTCGTTTCTCAACTCTGATGGTTCCTAACCATAATTGTATTAATTTGACCAATGATTCGGCGAAGCTTTGTAATGTAATCACCCCCCCCCCCCCGCACCTCTAGATTTGTAACACCATTGGTATAGAGTAGTTACTTTCACTGGTAAGGCTTCCCCATGACTGGCAGGGACTACAGATCCGTGACACTAGGCTATGATGGCTGCATGGTGCAGTGTGCTCTTTTTTTTTCCTGCGTATGTCACTATGGGGAAGTTGTACCTGTTGGGTTTAGTTTAACTATTTTGAAGTTGAAATTCGTTGTCGATTCAGGCTTTAAAGTTGTAGATGGCGGTGGCTGCAACCTCCTCTTTCAGTGCATTCCACACATTGACCATCCGTACTGGTATCTCCTTATATTTCTTAGTCTCTCATGCGTTTTCAGCTGTCACTATTAAGTCCTCTGGTCCTACTTTCTTTTAATTTATAGAAGTTGTCTTTATCTACCTTGTCTGTTCCAGTATCTTGAATGTTGTGATCATATTCCATCTGGTTCTTCTATCATCCAGGGTGTGAGGAGATGTAGAATCTCCTCAGCTAGTTTTCCTAGTTTCTAGAATAGGCTAGTCGCTCTAGGGACTCTAGAAACTGAAGCTTTCAAATTTACATATACTTGTTGGGTATCATATGAAAGCTTATGTTAAATGCTGTCAGTTAAAACTAGTTAGAGGTCTGTGATTGCTCTGTAGAGAGAATTACAGCAAAATTTGCCTGTTCTGTGAAACAGAGAGGGTAGTATAACAAAAACCGTTAGAGGTGGAGGGGGGACAGTGGGGCGAACGCTGCCTCCCCCCCACCAAGGGAGACATTGAGACGTTGTGTTAGGCCTCACCCTCCTTGTGACGTCACGCCACGCCACAGGCGAGGGGCCCGTGTGATTGGTCTAAGCACCCCTACTCCTATGCCGAGTTTTGGCGCGAAAAGCTGTCATTGGAAGCGGCATCAGGACCAGTGCCGGCTTCCTGCTGATTGGTCAAGACAAGGTAGGGGGAGAAATATGGGCATGTGAGCCTCTCTAGCCGCCAAGAGAGTTTAGTTTGAATTGGGCAGCCAGGGTGTGAAGAAGTGTCTAGGTGCGGGGTGGCGGGCCTGCCACCCCCACCACCGTTATCGCTCCTGTCGTTCTGTTTACTCATATTGCATGGCACTCCAGCCACCCTGGGTGTGTCGAAGCCCAAATTTGCGAGAAACTGGGACTTGGACTTTGAATTCCGCCCGACGTCGTCCATGTGGTAGGTGACGCCGGCCAGTGTCACCCTGTCACCCCAGTGTAAGAGCGAGTCATGCTCTGGTATGATGGGGTTGTTAGTGATCCCCCATCCTCATGTGTGTATAACCCCAGGCGCCACGTGGCCAACCCCTGGCCACCCGTGCGGCCCGGCCCGGCCCGGCCCGGCCCGGCCACCTTACCCCGCGCGCGCGAGTAGCCCGGGTGGGGTGGGGTGCTGTGACGTCACGCGCCACCCGTGGCCACCCTCCTGAAGGCCACGCAGTGGCCACATGTTGGCCACCACCTTTGGCCACCCCTTGGCCACATTCCCAGGACAGCCTAGGCCACATCTTGTCGACGCACGAGGAGCAAGCTAAGTGTTGACAGCCAGGTGGTAAGGACCTGGGAAATGAGGAAATGTGTGGACGGAAACGTGAGTACTTTATCAGTGTATAAAATGGTCTCAGTTAAAAGAGAATAGAGAAAAGTTGTGTGGGCCCCTAGCCCGGCCAGGCTAGGGAGGCAGCTGAGACGCCCGTATGTGGCATGCCCAGGTGACTGTGGGGCAGTACCTGGAGAGGGAAATTGTCACTGTAAATCACGTAGTGTTATAATTATATATCTGTAGATATGTTGTGTGTAGACTGACTAGAGTTTGGGACCAGTCAGTGTAGAGAAATCATCATATAAATGATCCAGTCTGGCGATTCTGTATAATCGTCCAGCCTTGGTTAGTGCCATGGTACCTCATTATGTAATTAGGCCAGGTTAGAGTTAATTAAGCAGGCCCGTGGGGCAGGGTTATTAGTGGATATCCTGAGGTCTGTATATTCCTGGTGATTAATTTACATTGTTTATGTAAGGCATTTCCATGTGTTTCATTTGCATGATTGTTGTACTGTGTTGTGTGGTGAGTCAGTAGATGTGATCGCTGACTGATTGCCTAATGATGTCATTAGCATGGGGGGCATGCTGACGGTATCATTATGTGCAGGTTTGTGCAGTGTTATCAGGTATACGTTATTACTGTCCTAGGAATTGTGTTGAGGATTTAAGGGGACCCTTTGAGTATTCAGGGAAATTCTCAGTCACTTAATGAGAGCGAGCAATTAGTTAATTTGCCTAATTATGGGAGAATTAGTGCCAGCTGTCCGCGTAGAGCGACGGTGTCTTATATTAACGTAAATTGTCTTGCTGAAGCAACCGGGATCGGGCGATCTTTTGCAACGTTTGCAAGATTAGAGGGACAGTAAGATTGGTATACCTTGATTGTTGCAAAACCGTGTGTCACTACTGTGTGGGCATAGTAATTAACGAGTTGCAGTAGTCGCAACTGTATGTGGGCAGTGCTATTTTATGTTTTGCATGCCATTATATGTGTGACCTATGTAACCTTAGGGTTACTTTGTTTCTTTAAGTTGTGTTGAGTACTTAAGGATTCAGTGAGTTAATTAGGGGTAATTAACTGGATAAGGGGGTGCACACTTGAAGTTGTTGAATGAGTGAGTGCTGTTATGGGAGAACAGTGTTGAACTTGAGCTTGTGGGAATACGTGTCCGGTGCAATTAATTGTCCGTGTGACAATTAATTGACCACTCTAGCTAATTATGTAATTAGCATTCTCATCATGAATTCACGTAGTGGGAGAGGATCTGTCAGAGTCTGTCAGTGATAGTGCTAACGTCAGTTGCTCGAGACTAACTGCCTTTCAGGGTTGGGGCAATTAGTGGCTCATGATAATTAGTGGAGTAATTAACGTCTGGAGTCTTGAGGACTCAGATGACTCGGTAAAGCGAGGTCATGGGGTTAGCATAATACGTTATATTAATCATATTCTGTCTGGTGACAGTGGATTAAGTTGCACTCATTGTTAATTAGGGTAATTAACTCCTCTTCCGTGAATTCACAGTGTTTGATGAGACCTGCTTAGGCAGTGCGGAGTGAGACGTATTTATGTATGATTAATTATCGGTCCTGGTGACAGTTAATTAATTGCTCAAGGCTAATTAGGGTAATTAGCACTCATTAGTAAGTAAACGTAATTAGTGATACACAGACTGTTGAGAAGCCACCCACTTGGGGTAGGCTTAGTTAACGTAACTCAATTGGGATGTAATTAGTGGTCCGTTTGACCTTAATTAAGAATTACTCACTGAATACTTGCAAGGAGTCAAGTGTGATGTAATTTAAGAGTTTGAGTTATTGTGACAAGAGGACTTGTGTTAACGTAGAGTACTATCATGTTGTTGTCTAGAGTGAGACACTTGTTGTGATTAAAGTAGTACTTGTTGCTGACTGCTGTGATCAGTCAATTTCCATCATTATTCACATAATCAATGTTGCAATTGATTAAGGCAATTTCTTTTGGTTATCGTCTATGACGAGGGTAAAGTAACTTAGGGATGAGTGGAGCTGTGTCCCAGAATCCCACCTTGCCTGACTGTGTTCACTTTAGTTGTGATAGGGGTGAGTCACTGTTAGACTACCCACCGGATTACGGGGGTCGCTCCTGTTGGGCTGGAGGACCTTAAGCTTGTGATTAGAGTAGCTGCCACTAGGAAGTCGTGTCACTATTGATTGCTTGCTTGTGTCATCAGTGGATAAATTGTTCAGTTAGTTCATGTTGTCAGCCCGAAGTGTCAGCAGGATGGAGCCTGCTGTCATTTCTCGAGGGGCTGTTGAATAGCTGTGTTGCAAATGCCACTGGTTGGACTTTAACGTAATTAAATCACTCGCTGTGGTGTAACTTAGTCTGTGATATTTTTCTTTGATTTGCAATATTGCGTCATCAGTGGGCACACCTGTGTTCAGGTTAGTTCAGTATGCAGCCACACAGCAAGGGTTGCTATTTAGCTGTTGGTTATGGTGCCACTGGATGGACATTAACGTAAAGATAAATTTGAGGAAGGGTGCTGGAGTTGCCAGTGAACCCATTAGTTATTGATGTCATTGAAAGGCTACTGATTTGATTGCATTGCAACCGCTATTGCAGGTGTAGACTGCACTGAGGCGTAGAACAGTTAGGAGGTTACTGGAGACGTGTTCCAGATCTCACTGTGTCATTTGTTGTAATTGTGATTATAGATCTGTTAGTTCTTGCTTGCGTGTTGATTCCTCTGTGGGCACGCTTATGTTCGAGTAACGTCATTGACATTCTTTTGTTTTGATGTAGTAGTCTAGTCTCTTGTTATAATAAATTGTTATTTGTTAACAGTCTTTGATGTCAACCTTCAACTATTCTGTACCACTCCCATTGTTCTGATATATATTTGATATTGCTGTTTTAAATCTTTGATATGACGGCTGCGCTCTTGGGAATTCGAATTCCAATTCATAGCGCCACACAACAAATATAAAATTTGATTGTGAGAACCCGTCGGTTACCCTTTATTGGTTTTAACGTCATGTTTAACTAGGAGGAACCAGCGGCCTATTGTGGACAGGTTTCCACCCTGCTGGTGGAAGCCTGGCGGTTTGCTCCCGCTTCTCCTTTTTCTACTGGACTCATGCTTAACTGCCAAGAGCAGCCTTTAACTTGTAGTCCACCTCCTAAGGGAGGTAGGCGTAGAGAAAAATCTCACACAGGGTTCTGAAACCCCGTTCCTTAACCTACTCCCAATAGCTTGCAGCTATCAGCTCTGGCACTAATGTTGTTGCAAACCTCTCTACTTCTTCAATCTTGTTTTTATGCGTTGCAAGATGCTGATTCCAGGCAGGTGCTGCATATTCTAGTTATCTAACAAAAGCTGTGTAGATTGCCTTGAAAAATCCTGATTTGCGTTCCTAAACGATTCGTAATGTTTGCCGGTGACCCATATGATGCTGATGTTCGTGTATTTCTAGGAGCTTTTTTTTCCCCGTGGTGCAGGGAGCTTTTTATCCCGTGGTGCAGGGAGCTTTTTTCCCATGGTGTATGTTGCAGGGAGCTTTTTTTTTTACAATTTTCCAAGCATTCGTGTGTGTGGTTATCAGTTATCCCAGTTATCTTGAGATCCTAATTATATTAAACCGTCCCTTGTTTTCCCAATGGGTTCTATTCCAGCGTGTTCCCAGTTATCCTCGGTTATTACAGTTATCCCTAGTTTCCTCCCCCACCAAGAGTTATCCCAGTATTTNAATGACGTGAGCAAATACTTTTCTAGTCTTTTTAAGAACGCGTCCAAAGAGCATGCATACTTTAAACAAAATAACCCAACCTGCAATAGGTCTACAGGCCACGAAAGGCAAGTCTTGCTTACATGCAACCATATTACTCCTTCCAGCCAATTGCTAGATATTTCTTAGTTCAGTGGGCTGCTTGGCGTATTCGTCAAAATGTGTTCTAAAGTATCCTAGTCTACCGCTTGTATAAAGTAATGGTGGTTTTGCCTTTTTTCATGTCAACGCTGCTGTTTTAGGTGTCACGGTAATGTTTATCAAAGATCTCATTTCAGTCTTATTTACAGATTATATATTGCAGTCTGTATCACGCTTGACTATCTTTTCTAGATTTAAAAGCACACAAACCGGCACAATAATGACACTTCTAGACATGTGGGTTTTACATCAGGTTTAGTGTGTGTGTGTACTCGCCTAATTGTGCTTGCTGGGGTGAGCTCTGGCTCTTTGGTCCCGCCTCCCAACAGTCAATCAACAGGACAGTGTGCGCGCGCGCAGTTGCTCTATTGTATAATATAACCAAATATTGCAACAAAGCTTTGTGATGGTAAACCCTTGTCAGTACTTTGCCCCCGACCCTCGTGACCAAGTGAGAAGAGAGCAGACGCAGCAGCTGGGTTAAGCTCTAGCACTTGGCTCTAGCACTGGGCTCAAGCACGTGCTCATCCATCCATTATTTTCCTGTCCCCATTTCCCTCGCCAAAAAAAAAAAAAGAGTAATCTTGCATTAGGTAAAAGTAAATTTGGTTGTGTGTGGGGAAATGTAGGTTTGCACTGGTTTAATGAATACGGTGAAAATAGTAATGTATTAATTTAGAAATATATTAAATTCAGAACCTAACTATTAAATACCCCCTGTTTAGAAAATTCGTTAAATGTACAAATTTAGGCTGTGGCAGAGGCCGCTAGCAGTAGGAGGAGGCTACAAGGGCAGTCAAGATCTTCACGGTCAAGTTTGAAACTGATGTTCTCTGCGATATCATCTAGGTCAGAATGTACTCGTCCCTCGTGTTTTTATATTTGTTGCTTGAATTTGAATGTTAATACAAATTTGTATTAAATAAAATTATGTAAGTTTTTTTTCTGTGGATTTTATGTAGAGAAATGTTTTATTAAAAATCGTTTGCATTTGATTAGTGGAAAGAAATTCAGCTCCTGACAACCCTCGGCGGTTAGAGAGCAGAGTTAATTCGCGAAATACTTAAGTTGGTCATTTATGTCTCGAGCATTCGTAAGAAACCACCAGATAAGTCAGTTGTGCGATATGAACTGTTTAGAAACCAAGAATATTTCAAGCCAGACTGATATTCTAGTTACAATGATAGATACGCTGGCGTGTCGGAAATATGATTGCTGTCTTCAGAGTACGGCCTATATTAATTTTAGTCTTTACCATCCAGTGATATTTGCTGTACTACTCGTACGTTCAAACTTGCCCATTATTATAAGCGATTCTATGCCGTCTTTAATAGCTCTTAACACTTGATAAGAATGTAAAATGCTTGTCAAAAACAAGACACAGATTTAACAGAAATGCTCAAGTATAGCTTATACTTGTGGAATCCTTTCAGTAAGGGCTTTCGAATGCACGAACCGAGTCTTGAGTTCATCTAGTTAATTTAGCCAACGGTAACAGGCACATCCAATGCGCCATGCCATTGCCCTATTATGAGCCTCGAAGCTTCAACACTGCCGCCCACACAAACTGGGGAGCATAGTACAGGCATTCAATCAATGGGTTGAAAATCTGGCCGGGGAGGGGGTGGCAGTGGTGTGGGAGTGGGGGTGACACAACACCTTTTGGAGTGCAGCTGGACGTCCAGACCCAGACAGCGGTGCCACATCACAAACAAGCTCGCATATTGTACATAATTGTAGATATAAAAGTTCACAAACAAAAAAAACTTCAACAGGAAGAGCTTGTATATTTTAAAATAGGGACACTAAAAAGTTCTATTGCGCTAATCTACGAAGTGAAGTAATAGATTCTGTTATTCTAAAATATGCTAGCGATCACCTCGGGCGTGTAACGGTGGCTTGAGTAAATATTAGCAGCAGAATGTAATGCTGCAAGTCGTTAGGTCGCACGCGCAAACTCCAATGCCGTGTTTATCATGTGATTCCGCTGATACACAGAGCACACGCCATTTTTTAACACCTTCCAAGGTAGTCGCTTTGAACTTTAAGGCTGCTGAATTTGACGCCGTGAGGGACGGTAAAAAAGTAAGAACAATTAAGGCAAATATAGACAGACGATCCTTGGGGCACAACCGTACTGACACTTATCCACTCAAACTTCGTTTCGTTGACGCTGACTGCTTCCTGTCCTTCAGATCAGACTGATCCTATCGAGAATTGTTATTCCAATCTCTGCGCCTCCAGATCAGACTCTTGTAGAGCAACAGTGGCCGGTCCGTTATTTTGATTTGACACAAAGTAAACAATTGTTGGCGACCGGAAATGTCCGAACCTAAGCAACCCACCTAACCTATCGCACCTGATGTTCAGATAACGTAAATATTGCTGTTTTATGATTTTTGTCTAAAGCCCGCAGTTTTGACGGACTGGTCGGTTTTTAAAAATGTGAGGTATTAAGTGAGAGAACGGGTTGACAGTCGAGGCGTTTACTAAGGAAGACGTCATAACTATTTGCTTTAGATTGCCTAGAGTAAACTTGTGTAGAAGACACTGCAGTTTATTGTTTTTTTACTTAGTTTTTTAAGATTTAATTATCATTTATTATAATGTATATTAAAAGTATCGTTGTGTGTTGCTATTATTTCAAAGAGAATAGTCTTGGAGAGTCAAATACTCTCAAAGTATTGCAAAATGTGGACTGCAGTTCGAGGCACGCTGCAGTTCTTTTTTTACTGTTAACTGAAAAAGTTATGTCTGAGTGTGTAGCGTTTTGTGAGTTACCCTGAGGTGTTTCCGGGGATCGATATTCCTGAGGCCCGATCTCTTATGAGGCCTCCCAGGCTTGATCTAGTCGACCAAACGGCTGATGGGCGCTGCACGCAGTCTGGCAATCACAGCTCGGTTGATCAGGTACTCTTTGGAGTTGCCAAGTTTTCCTCTTGAATAAACATAGGGCTGTTAACAATATCCCTTATATTTAGTGTAGAAAAGTCTTGGGCCTTAATTGTTATAAATTTGTCCCATACAATACTTTCGTATTTGTATATCTTCCTTTTCTTGCAAAGTTATATATATACATATGTAATGTATAATTACAACTTTGGTTATGAGCATTGAACCAGTGTCATTCACCTTGGGGAAAGCAACTTACACAAGCACTTCCGTACTCCCAGCCGGGTGACTGCCAACCGCAGCCACCCCCCTCGCGCGCTCTTGCTCTCTCGCTCGCGCGCCTCCAGCACCTTTCTCCGAGGAGGTTACGTACGCCTCAACAAAAATCTTGACATTGTGGTAACATCAAGGTTGTGAGAGAAAATAAAAGCTATAAGACTTCACGATGAAGGAAAGTTTTGAGGAAACGGCTGCTTAAAGCGCCAGAACCTGAAGATAGCCCCAAGGCTAGCTGGTTAACTACAGCCATCACGTTTAACCCTCACCCTTATTATACCCTTAACACAATCGAAATGTTAAACATTTGTATAATTTCTCACCGAGGAAAACTTAAAGTATAAAATTTAACAAACAGGAAATCGAAGACATAAATCAAGGTAAAGGTCGAGTATAATAGATCATTAGCGAAGATGGTCAATTAGCCGCTTGAGCCTGGGGGGTAAATGTGGGTTGGTGCCCAGTCTTCTGCTGTTACAATCATCCCTGGCTTTCGCCTGACGTCATGCTTTTCTTTATTACCTGTTACAAGCAAGTTACATTACTGAACACTATTATAATGGTTTATATCTGGCCCTGCTGCTGTCGTCATACGAACTGCAGCTGCCCCCATGCTATGTGAGGCTATGCCATAACCGCATCCATCCATCTGTCTCATTCCATTTGAGGCTATGCCGTAACCGCATCCATCCATCTGTCTCATTCCATTTGAGGCTATGCCGTAACCGCATCCATCCATCTGTCTCATTCCATTTGAGGCTATGCCGTAACCGCATCCATCCATCTGTCTCATTCCATTTGAGGGTATCGCATGAAGGATTCCACACCCATCTTATAGCTATTATCACCCACCCCAGGATTACCGACATCTACCCTGTAACTATCGCATCATCCTCTCCTCGCTCCCACCCACCTTAATTTAAACGCACACTTTGCAAGCTGTCCTAATAGAACGTCGCATTTTGTTTTTGATTCGGCTACTCGGAACAAAACGTTAAAAGTACTGGCTATGGTGAGCTCGTAGTGAACTTACCTGGCACAGGAGCGGGGCTGTAACTGCACATTTTGACGTATACTTAAGGCCAAAAATTGTCGTACTAGAAAATGATAGTGGCTCACAAAATTGATATAATGTCCCGTTTTCTGTTGTCCTCTAGATAAGGTTAGGATAAGGACACTTAAATACGGCAGTTTCATAACATTGGGAAATCTTAGGAGGACGAGCTGCACTTTAAGTGCCTTCACTCTCCTCAGGCCATCTCCATCCTTTCCACACCCGATTGATTGATTGATTGAAGATTTTTTTTTTGAGATATATACAAGAGTTGTTACATTCTTGTACAGCCACTAGTACGCGTAGAGTTTCAGGCAGGTCCCTGGAATACGATCCCCTGCCGCGAAGAATCGTTTTTTCATCCAAGTACACATTTTACTGTTGCGTTAAACAGAGGCTACAGTTAAGGAATTGCGCCCAGTAAATCCTCCCCGGCCAGGATACGAACCCACGACATAGCGCTCGCGGAACGCCAGGCGAGTGTCTTACCACTACACCACGGAGACTGTCAATGATGATTAAGCAGCCACAAGAGGGGGGCACGGGTATGAATAGCCCATAATTTCCACACCCCAACTCATTCTAACAGTTATATCCACCCCACATTTCCAACCACCTACCTTGTTGCCCCGCCACGCCACCTGTTGCCCTCGCAATCATCCTCCAATAGATATGATTTCCCCGAAGCGGTTCACTAGGTCAGACGGGAGCGCACGCTCCACTTTCCTCCCATCACCTGCTCGTCTCACATTCCTCGTGTTTATATTGCATTTTATCGACAGATCTTCACTCAAGAGGTGTAACTTAAGGTCATACATAGCGGCAACGGCAGATAAATGTGTGTCAAGCAGTTGATCTTCCGTGCATTATTATATTCTTACTATTGGTTGCATAAATACTGAAATATATGGAATTGCCACCTAAAACTGAGGCATATTCAATAAACTGAGGTCTCTTCCCTTTTGGCTACACAACAACAAAGTTTACTCATAATTATAGACGGATATGCCTTTGAAAGCTATTATTAAGTGAAGGTTAAAATTATGTTGATGACTAAACTAGGCTGTTCTAGAGAAATCTGCTTTCCGGGTTAACAATGCAAGCCAAATTCGGAGAGACGTTGAAAGTCCTGTTGTGCAGTATATGCACCAGAAATTAGCCTACCTCGCTGATATTCATAGGGTGGCAATTGTGCAAAGGCAGCGGGTTAATTAAGGTCTCACTGCCATGGCAAGTTTTCATATCACATTAAGTTTTGATAATTTAAAAATATCACATTGAAAAGTGTTGCTCCTTTCTTTGAACGTTGTTGCATTGCGTTGACGCCACAAGGCATTACGTGATTTGTTCTTCATAGTCGTCGATTCTAGCGATGCCGTACAGTTAGACATTGTTTTGATTTATTATTATTATATTTATTACAAGAACCCCTAAATATGGTCCATTATTAACGTCTAACGTCGTAAGCCCAATCCCACCACGACCTAATTAGGCTTGCCGTATGGTCCCGTTGCGTCTTGTGCAAGGTGTCATGAAGAGAGTATCAGGAAAAAATACATAGTCATCATAGCATCAGCTGTTGTGTGATCATGATCAATAATCAGACGAGCGAGCAGAGTCTCCGGAGATATGATCAAGGACGACGACAACTTTTGTAACTGGGTAGAGCTGGAGGAATGAAATTAAGTAGCTGTATTACTGGACGAGTCTTCCGGTCAAGCGTTGCAATACAGTAAGAGTGGTGGTGGAGCAGCAGCACCTTGGCTGCAAGCTGTCAGTAACCGCAAGAAGAGCGCCAGGTGCGGGTCCTACCTAGTCTGTAGCCACGGTCAGCCACGCTGGTGATTCACCCACATACGACTCGCATTAACACTGCAGTAATGTGCCATCAACATTGTTATGAACGTTTGATATGGGGTTGTTATACCCTTGTGAGATGTTGACGTCAAAATAAATAAATGCTTTCATGAAGGCTGACGTCACACTAAAGTTTAACTTGTGCTTTCAGTAGTAAATATTGGTATAAAACTACAGGGCATATAAGTGTGGTGAAAAAATTACAGTGCATGAGTGGTGTATTTTCAGAAGTTTTCGGGGTGTGATGGAGTTCAAATAGTTATTGTAGCGTGGATGTCTTCGCTTCACTGATCACCTGAGTTAAGTCAATTTAAGAGATACTTTGATAACTGAAAGATTCGTATGAAGGCAGTTTTTGCGCCAACCACATAAAGGTATTGGGGCAGGAATTCTTGGGGCAACCCCAAGAATTCTATATATTTTAAAGTTGATGATAACGGTACAGAATGGTTAAGGAAACGCCGTGTACGATATCATGTCGTATTTCAAGCGTGCTGCCAGCCACCAAGTTGTTCACTACTGAAATTAGAAACTGCATAAACTAACTTAACTTTTTCAGATTTGTCTATCCAAAATTTCCTAACCAATCGGTTGCAGTTTACAAGTTTACTCCACGGTGAAATTCAGTATTACAGTAGCATCAATAGTCGTTGTAATATTAAAAGTTCAGAATTTTGTTAAACATTAAGGGTGAAGGAGGTTCGCAAGACAATGTGTTACTGAATATGAATGGCTTTGTTAAAGTTGGACTTTGGGAAGTTGCTCCCCCACCTCCCCTCCCGCAGAAATGCCTTAACGGGTCTACGGTGTGCGTAACGGCTTACCGTTCTGGTACCAATGGTGGTGGTGCGTAGATGGTTTTTGTACCTCTGGTGGTCCACCACAGGTGTGTCAAGAGGGCACCGGGGGTGGGGAGGGGGATAAAACAGGTTTCTTTTAAGAACCCGGAGGCCCACAACGGAACTTTGTTGTCATGTTCGTGAACTCTTAAAAGTTATCCTGCGTCGTTTATCGCCACACGGCTCGCCTTGACCCTCTTTGAGATTAAATAAAATGATACTTTAGTGTACGCGCATGCCAGCTTGTGTAAACCCTCACGTGGAGACCCCAGTGTAAATTTGACACATTGCGCCAGGGCCGTTTTTACAGCAGTACCTGCTGCTCTAGTGTTTCATGTCAGGCCGTTTGTGTATGCAGCCTCGCGGATGGACGATATGCCGAATTTACCGAAAGTTATATCATAAACAGACATCTCTCTATCTTCACCTGGACAGTCAATGATGGGAGTGTACTTGCTTTCGATTTTGATGAAAAAAGGGTTTAGTAAGGGGTAGGGGCGGGATGGGGATTGGAAATACAGGGAATAGGGTGAGGTTGGAGTATTGATGTTGTAATGGTTTGAAGAAGACGTTTTGTGCCCCCTGTAATCATACCTCTTTGCGCTACCGTTCACAGGATGAGTATGGGGTGCCCAATAAACTAGCCCCCTCCGGCGGTAACAACCAATGGGATGAAAAGGACATGGCTTGTCCAGTTTGGATTTGTTGTAGTGTGTTGTGTGAGGATTTAATTGGTTGGTATGTCATCATAGTTGGCTTGTGAATAGTGTCAATGTTGGGTTGCTGCCGTTGTTCTGGCCCGTGAGCCAGTGGCTTTGGCTTAAGATAGTTCCTCCCAACATCAAGCCTAGTAATGTATGTAGCGGTCATTTTCCATGAGAGTTGTACCCAATTCCTTGTAAGGAATTTGGTACAAAGATTACAAGTATATTTTCTTCATCGAGAGTACAGGCATTATGCACTAATTTGGAAATAAATAAAAATAAAACCTGAAATTTGTTATTTTTAGAGAAAGAGATTGATCAGAAAATAAGTATGAGTTTTCCTGATCTGAGCGGTAAGTGTAACGTTTAAATGTGACCGTTATGTTGGTTGATTGTAACGGTGAGGCGTTATGTCAGCGGTGGCGTAGTATTTATCAAGAGGGCCATTACGACACTTGAGTAAACACATTCACATGGCTGAACACTCCAGGCACTAGAAGGAAACTGTTGTGGTGTTGTATTATATTCAATTTGTCGTGTGGTTGCGTGTGTGTGTGTGTGTGGCTGGCTGTGTTATGGATCTGTATGATGGTGGTTGTATGCTGTGCATGTCGTGTATCTGGAATACCTTGTGTGTTAAATGTTATACTGTCAGGGTGCAGCGATAAACTCCTTAGCCCCCCATCTTACCAGCTGTCGGGTGTATAATGCAATGTTTCTTATCATATATATACACATTAAACTGCACGAGTATCCACGCAGGAAAAATGATACGAAAATTCCCAACGTTTTCATATTTCAACACATTATCAAGGAATGATAATGTCTTGAAACAAGAAAACGTTCGGAATCTGTTTATTTTGTTTCCTACGTGGATACTTACTCTTAACCGAATCACGTGTTAGTGATTCTTGCAACATTAAACATTTATTATACAGCGTCTAATGTCTCTTTCCCCCCCCCCCAGCAAAGTTATTTTTAACTCCCTAATGCTTAATAATGTGTTTTTAACAGCCATGTGGCTCATCTGCGTGTCTAGTTTCCATTTATGCTCTTAATCAGTCTTAAAAGTTTCGGAAAGGTATTTGTACGTCGTTATCAGGTCTTCTCTATTCCATTTCATTTAACAAGGCGAGGATCAACTCTGTTTTTCTCATAGTTCTGATAGAAGCCTCGTTGCATATCTTTTTTTTTTTTTTTTTTTTTTTTTTTTTTTTTTAGGGGGGTCTTCCATGCTGAGACGGCATTTTGGCGGCATTTTGCAGACGAGTATTGAGTAAAGGAAGAAACCTTTCTTCCCTAGGTTCTTGGCTGCTTTATGCGTGTGGTTGTTTTAATGTTATTTATGCAAGCCTATGGTGCTAGGCTAGGGATCTTATCGCTTACAAGGTCCTTCTGTTACTGTTTGTGGGAGTTTCTCCCTTTCCTATTGTTCAGTGGCTATTACTTCTCCCTCCGCATTTCACATTACGTTGCATTTATCTGGTGGAAGTAAAGTATCATTTATCCTTCCATCCTGAATTTTATCCTGGTCGTCCTGCAACTTTTTACAGTCTTCGTGTGATGGCTATGTTCAGTAATTTTACATCATCCATAAACATCGATATGAATACATTACCGTCGACACTTAGATTTACGAGTGCAGGGAGAGTTTAGGCTCTTAGTGACCCCATGTACTCTAGTTGTATTATCCATCCACTCTCGGGCATCTGTTTGCGATTCTATAGATATTTCTGTATTAATATATTTGAAATCACTTGGTTCTGTGTTTACCTTGTCGACCTCCGTCTTCAATTGTGGAAGATGCTCAGTTGGGGAGATAGTGAGGAAGGTCAGGCTATTTGGAGTTAAGCTGGGGAGCTATGGTCATGGTGAAATGGGGTAGAAATTATGCACCATTTAAATACTATTTTATCAACAATAAAACCACTACTGATTGTTAAAAATATAGTTTTCAAAATTGTTAATTATATTGATTTTATTTGTTCTCGTTGTAAATCCTGTAATCTAAGACCTCGTGAGCCCCCCCCCCCTCCGTCACTGCCGTAATCAGTGGGTGGAGACGTCCTAGACCAGCTTTAAGGAAAATGATCCCGAAATGCACTGACACCACATGAGACCTGTGAAACGCATCGTAATGTTTATAATGCTGGACCGTGCTACATATACGCTTCCAGGAGTGGTGAAGCTGTGGGGAAGTTATGCAGACGAGGGGGAGAGGTTATACAGAAGGCAGGAGTGGCGAATCAAGCAGGGAGGCAGGAGATAATGACGTGATGGGCAAAGCATCAAACTTTTACCATACATGAAGGCGTAACCTCCGCCACCACCCCACCTGACCTCCACTAATCATCACGCCTGGCCGTAAACACGAACCATTAACTCCAACACCGTTACCACAAGCACATAATAGAAGCGCGTCTATTGTATAATATCTGAAGTCATATATTTCCGGATGCGGCTTGGTGTTACATTTGGTCTAGTGCACGATGTAACGGTGATTGCGACGGTGACTAACAATGATAGCGACGGAGTCAGCGATGATACTGGCACTCACTGTGACGATAATAGAGGTGACTTTTCACACCTTTCCCCATCTCCATGTTTTTTTTGGGGGGAACTACTGTTGGACTTCACCATGACTACATTTGAAGCATGTGTGGAGTGCGGTTTCCGCTTCCTCACTAGCTGCAAGTTGTTAAAGTTCATGGCATGTGCCGTAGTTCTGGTTTTCACTTTGTAAACAGCCTAGGTTCCTTTTCGTGGGTCAAAGAATTGCGTGATCTGGCGACCTGAAGAGTAATTGTGTGGCTGTTAAGCCCCATTACTGGCCAAAGGATAGGCGATAGACTAAGAACGGTTTGTAGCTTTATTGTGACTAAAAGATCTCCCTCCGGATTGACGCTTCCTCTACTGGAGCCTCGAGCAGATTATAAACCTAAACTTAACTATAACATAAATATTGGCTTTTAACAGTGTCGATAAGCTCGCTGTTACGATGGCAGATGAATTCTTTCAAATAGTTTTTGTGCGCGCTGCCTACATTTTGTTTTTAAATGGTGAACATATTCCCCCTTCGTTCTGTGCTCTTGCAGTGTCTTCAGATTAACAGGTTTATGTAACTTTCCCTCATAGTTCATTCCCCTCATCTCCAAAACGAGCATGGTATACATGGAGCATCTTGAATGACTCCTTATTTAGGTATACCAGGCACGTTTTTAACATGTATACTTTATTGCAACATGACTCAAAGGAGTAACTCGTGTTGACAAAAGTTTAGATACTACTGCTTAGTACAAATATTTTTAAAACTCTGGCTTTAAAATCATTATTATTAAAAAGCTGTTTATTTTTAGTATTAATGAACAGAACAGGTGTATATATTGTCGTTTCTCAACTCTGATGGTTCCTAACCATAATTGTATTAATTTGACCAATGATTCGGCGAAGCTTTGTAATGTAATCACCCCCCCCCCCCGCACCTCTAGATTTGTAACACCATTGGTATAGAGTAGTTACTTTCACTGGTAAGGCTTCCCCATGACTGGCAGGGACTACAGATCCGTGACACTAGGCTATGATGGCTGCATGGTGCAGTGTGCTCTTTTTTTTCCTGCGTATGTCACTATGGGGAAGTTGTACCTGTTGGGTTTAGTTTAACTATTTTGAAGTTGAAATTCGTTGTCGATTCAGGCTTTAAAGTTGTAGATGGCGGTGGCTGCAACCTCCTCTTTCAGTGCATTCCACACATTGACCATCCGTACTGGTATCTCCTTATATTTCTTAGTCTCTCATGCGTTTTCAGCTGTCGCTATTAAGTCCTCTGGTCCTACTTTCTTTTAATTTATAGAAGTTGTCTTTATCTACCTTGTCTGTTCCAGTATCTTGAATGTTGTGATCATATTCCATCTGGTTCTTCTATCATCCAGGGTTCTGAAACCCCGTTCCTTTAACCTACTCCCATAGCTTGCAGCTATCAGCTCTGGCACTAATGTTTTTGCAAACCTCTACTTCTTCAATCTTGTTTTTATGCGTTGCAAGATGCTGAATCCAGGCAGGTGCTGCATATTCTAGTTAGTCTAACAAAAGCTGTGTAGATTGCCTTGAAAATCCTGATTTGCGTTCCTAAACGATTTCGTAATGTTTGCCGGTGTCCCATATGATGCTGATGTTCGTGTATTTCTAGGAGCTTTTTTTCCCCGTGGTGCAGGGAGCTTTTTTATCCCGTGGTGCAGGGAGCTTTTTTCCCATGGTGTATGTTGCAGGGAGCTTTTTTTTTTTTTACAATTTTCCAAGCATTCGTGTGTGTGGTTATCAGTTATCCCAGTTATCTTGAGATCCTAATTATATTTAACCGTCCCTTGTTTTCCCAATGGGTTCTATTCCAGCGTGTTCCCAGTTATCCTCGGTTATTTACAGTTATCCCTAGTTTCCTCCCCCACCAAGAGTTATCCCAGTATTTTGCTGTTCTTTAATTATCCGTATCAATCCCTGTTTTGTTCAGAGTTACCCAGTGTTTCCTGTTCCAGAGAATGAACTGGTTAGATTTATTATTGCTGCAACCATTTTGAGTGGAGAAAAGTTAATTAACTTCGCTTCGCTGTAACTTATGAATAATTTATTATTTAGAGTTCAGAGAGTTGCAGTTATCAATATATAGTGAGTAGGTAATTTCCTGTCTTGGTTCATCCCATCCTTCTGTGTAGATAGTGGTTATAGTAACGCTGTGGACCGATTGATTGATTGATGAAGATTAAGCCACCCAAAAGGTGGCACGGGCATGAATAGCCCGTAAGTGGTGGCCCTTTTGAGCCATTACCAATATCAATAGCTGATACTGGAGATCTGTGGAGGTGCGACTGCACCCTGCGGAGCGGTCGTGACCTCTGGTTGTGGACCATCTTACATATATTGATATAATAGGCACTTGGAAAGTAGAAATGGGTGCCGTTGAATTCGGATAAAGCAGAAAAGGTTTTGAATTTGTTGCTAATATAACAAGGAAACCTAAATTTACATAACCTAACTATTCTAGGCTTAATACACGCTATCTGAAGCGTAATGTAGTACATATACGTGCTATAATAGGGCTAGGAATATTTAAGGTTTGGTTTTCAGCTTCATTTTCCAGACTATTAAAGTGAATACAGTAGTATCAAATTTTACTGACTTATTGTCCATTAAGTCATTACATGTGTACAATGGTCCACATAGTTACAACAAGTACTAACTAAACAGGAGGATGGGTATCCTTATTGCAGAACTATAGTTTCGTCAATTTTGGTCAAAACGCACAAAGGCCTTTCGTATATTATCTTATTTCCTAATGGTTAAAACTTGGTTACATCAGTGGGTTAGGCTGGATTAGATTATGCAACCTTTGGTTGGGTTAGATTTGATTGGTTTAGGTAGGTATTAATATAACAAAAATCCCCCTTGCGAATAATCTTGTGTACAGAACGGAAGACACGAATGAGATATATATACAAGAGTTGTTACATTCTTGTACAGCCACTAGTACGCGTAGCGTTTCGGGCAGGTCCCTGGAATACGATCCCCGCCGCGAAGAATCGTTGTTACAACCAAGTACACATTTTACTGTTGAGTTAAACAGAGGCTACAGTTAAGGATTTGCGCCCAGTAAATCCTCCCCGGCCAGGATACGAACCCATGACAAAGCGCTCGCGGAACGCCAGGCGAGTGTATTACCACTACACCGCGGATTGATTGATGAAGATTAAGCCACCCAAGAGGTGGCACGGGCATGAATAGCCCGTAAGTGGTGGCCCTTTTGAGCCATTACCAGTATCAAAAGATGATACTGGAGATCTGTGGAGGCGCAACTGCACCCTGCGTGACGGGAGATGTCTCCCGGACCAAATGGTGACCAAATGGTCTACACCGCGGAGACTGGTTGGCCTATATATATATATCTTGTTTACGGTGATGGCTTGAGGTGCCAATCACCTCAATGGGGGGGGGGATGTTGCTATTGGACCAACCCGTCCTCCTAAGATTTCCCAACGTCAAGAAACTGTCGTACTAATGTGCCCTCCCTACCAGAAGACCCAAAATAGAACGAGACAGTATGTCAATTTCGGTAGCCAATGCCATTTTCTATTACGAAATTTTTTTGGCCTTGGGTTAGAGTATACGTCAAAATGCGACGTTCTATTAGGACGGGTTGATTGGAGTGGCCACGTCACAACTGTTTTGCATTACATACTAGGGTACAATGGCATTTACGCAACATTTGAAAGCTTCACTTTAAATTTTAAACTTGTTTCTGGGTCATCAGCCTAATTCCTCTATAACACATGGAGCAGAACAGCAGTTTGGAAGTTTCTCGTAACAGCCGGAAGTGTGGCGTCACCGTCAATGGGAACGTGAACGACCAAGCGGGTGTAGTCACTCGCGTCAACCCGTCCTCTCAAAATAACGTCGCTTTTCGCTAGTATACGCGCTGTGGCCGAAAACTGACCTAATTTGAAATGAAATCGGCTCACGAAAGTGACGTACTGTCCCGTTTTCTGTTTGGGTCCTCCAGCTTAGTCTGTTAGGTCAGGTCACTTTCAATTAACGTTTTTCATGACGTTTAGAAACTTTACGAGAATTTCCTGCCCTCCTAGCCTACCAGAGGACCCCTAATTTACTGTTTTGGAAAAAATCCCAAATTGATTTAAAAATTTTATTTTCAAATTATGTAAATTTTCGGCCATACGGGCAAACTGCCAAATTCAGACGTAATTTGTAAGTTTGCTCTATGCCCCCGTCAGGACCTGAGTATACATCGTAAGGTTTTGAACTGCAGTAAACAGCGAGTTTTAAACGTTAGATTTTAATAAAAATACTTGGTTTCGAGCATTGCAAACCTGTTATTTTATTTGAGTCTGGAAGGGAAGGCATCAACTCTTAAGAGTCTAGGGGAGGTGTCAGACTTGTCACCTGAAATGTTTTACCAATTTGGATGAAAATTTAACCACTTCTTTACTAAGACTTGTAAGGTGGTCTCACACCTATATAGTGGGCTCTCTCTCTCAGCGTGAGAGGGGCAAACACACTATTTAAAAAAAAAAAACATACGTGGAGCAACCACAAGCTGGCCTACATCCCATGCTCGCGCCTGCCTGTACTGTGTGTGTGTGGGGAACAGGTGGCAGGGCCAGATGGTCTCGCTATGGCTCCATACACACGGCACCATCCATCACCACCCTAGACAACACGCTCAAGCCTCTCGCTGCACACACCGCCACTCATCACGGTGGAACTCGCCTAACCCACCAAAATACCTCTTAAAATGTACACAACCAATAAACTCGAGCCTGACTACCCTCCCCTTCCCAGTGCCGATGACGGTCATTCAGAATGTGCTGCTCTAATTCGCCCACCTGTTGGCTCCTAGTACCTCTGTAATGCGTGGTGCTGAAGGCCTGGGGGTTGGTAAGGGAAGGTGTCCCCCAGAGGCTCTTCCATTCCATATCTATATTGTGGCAGGACGCAGTGCACAAGCCCCCCCCCCCTCCCATTGTACTTGTAGACGCAGTGTTAATTATCAAGTATAGACAAGATATGGTGCAGCTGTCCTGTCCATCGCGTAGAACAATGTTTACACCTTTTCACTTCAGTATTGAAACAGTGTTGGCAATGGACGAGCCATGGTAGACATGGATGCACTTGGGGTTCATGTTATAACAAGGCATTGATACACTTGGGTGGAATGAGGTTGTTGGAGGCGGTAGTCTATTATGCACCTCCATACTCCTCCTGTGAGGGATGGCGGAAAAAGTTCTTAATCAGACCTTGGCGGAAATTTTTTCATAAAAATTAATTCTAACCTGTTCACCTTATAAGTATAACATCACTTTAGTTACAAACATTTGTATTGCAACATCCATTTATAATGAATTGAAATACGCTGAAGTTAGTTAGTTTAGTTTAGTTCATTTATTATGCACCCAATACCCATCTTGTGGGCGGTAGTGGAAAGGGTTACAGAGGCACATAATGGGCTCAGGGACTGAACCCCACAATTCATTTAGCTAAACAAGTTACAATCTTGATGAGCTAGTTACAAAATTCAATAAAAGTCGTCACATCAACAATGGGTTCGAGATCGATGAAGGTAGGTCTTTTGTTAATGCCTAAATCAATTTTAAATATGGGGTATTGCAGGACGATAGAAGAATTGACGGGCTGGAGAAAGAACAACTATTTAGCATAAGGGACAGAGGTGTAAACTTAGTACTCAAATGAGCCACAGCGAGGCGGGACCAAAGAGCCAAAGCGCAACCCCCGCAAGCACACCTAGGCAAGTACCTGCTCTCATGCTGCGCCCTTTACAAGCAGGAAAAACAATACTTGATTGCAAAATCAGGCTGGTAATTCAGGCACTTTTATGCTACCTACATTATGCTGTCAAAATTGACAAGTGAAACAGTAAAAAGTGTGTGACGGTTTAGTGTGTAAACCTGGTGAGCGTGTCTGACTGGCGGTGTGTAAACCTACTGGGCATCTCTGCCTGGCGGTGTGTAAACCTGCTGGGCGTCTAATGCGTGTGCGTAAATTCCGCACTCATTTATTTATTTATTTATTTTATTTATTTTTATTTTATATTATTTTATTTATTTATTTTTTTTATTTATTTATTTTTTTTATTTATTTATTTTTATTTATTTTTTATTTATTTTTATTTATTTATTTTTATTTATTTTTATTTATTTTGACCAGACCACACAGTAGAAGTTGAAGGGACGACGACGTTTCGGTCCGTCCTGGACCATTCTCAAGTTGCTTGTCTTGACTTCAGCCACGTTATTGTGACTCATCGCCTGCTTTATTTATATATTTATTTATTTTATTTATATACAAGAAGGTACATTGGGTTTGTGAGGATACATTGAATAGGACAGATTTCCAATCTTGTAAAGCCACTAGTACTCTTGCTTAGTATGTACTGTGATTGTTGTCAAGGACAGTTTTCTTCTTAGGCCTATACTTTGGTAAGGACAGGGACGACTCGGTCATCTTTAGTAAGGAAAATCCGTGACACAGGTTTACGAAATATACAAGTTATTGGAGTCGGCAACAGCCCATTGTTGGCGCCTTCTCGGGTGTTGTCTTGGGGGCGGGGGGGGGGGGGGACGCTAGTTGTGGCCCCGTTGAACCACTCTTCTGACCGGCGGAGACGCGTTCTTGAAGTTATATCCAGACACGAGACTAACGTTCCTGCTGTATCTCATAATTCTGGCTCCTCCTGTCTGGGACCATGCCCATAGATGAAGGCAAATGTGGGAGGGGGACCTTCGACAAGCTGCCGGCTTCCTGTCCTCATCGAGGAGTGGCCTTCAGGTAAATTCAGAGGAAAAAGGTTAGTCATTATCATCTTATACAGATGTCGGGTGAGAGACAGATGGGAAGTGTGTTTTAGGCAGTAGTAAGTAAACCATCATTTGGATTAGTAGCTTGTTTACTGTAAACCTTTTCTGACATAAATGCGTGTTTGCAGATTGTGGTGTAGACCTCCAGGGAAGGGTCAGCAAGGTGTCCGGTCAGAACAGACCTGCTCGTCGTCATGACCTCGGCGTGGTTGGTAAGTTAACACTGTAGTGATACGTTGTCCTATGCCTTTCATCACTGTCACGTAATTATTGTATATCATTTGCAGGCGATGAGTCGCAATAACGTGGCTAAAGTAAGTTGACCAGACCACACTAGGTGTGTGGACGACTACGTTTCGGTCCATCCTGGACCATTCTCAAGTCGATTGTCAAGTTGAGAATGGTCCAGGACGGACCGAAACGTCGTCGTCCCTTCACCTTCTAGTGTGTGGTCTGGTCAACATACTTTAGCCACGTTATTGTGACTCATCGCCTGCACATAGCTACACGTTTATTGTGTAGTCATAGTTTCTTGATATAATATAATTAATCATAATAGTAATAATTCTAGTGCTTTAGTATTAGTTGTGATAAGGTAGGATTGTGAACAGTTGATCTGTCGTTGATTATTTCGGTGAAATGATTCTTATTGGCTTAGTAATCATAGGTATTGCCTACAGGTTTTCATGCAATTCAGAAAATTATAGTCATATGAGCGTCATTTTATTGACAGCTCAACGTTGAAATCGCCGCCGAGAATGTGTTTATTTTATTTATTTAAAAGTACATTGGGTTTGTGAGAGTACATAACGCTGGTGTTTTACATTCTTGCAAAGCCACTAACACGCATGATGTTGATAAATAATGATATCTGTTGATAAAATAGTAATCAAATTTGAAACTGAAGCTCGGCATGACACAAAATGCGTTCATGTAATACTGTTTCATCGACAGAACTTCATGCTGTTGCTGCTGTCGTCGGCAGTGAGAGCGGACGTGACAGGCGAGACAGAGAGCGGGAGACGCAGACGGAGAGACAGTTGGAGACGGTCGTCGCTGAGGCTCTGGTTGCTGAGGAGCACAACACGACACAATCTGTCGCCCGCCGAGGAGCTCTGCAGGCGGCGGTGGCTGCAGGTGGGACCTACTTAAGACCACACCACAACAACGTAGACATGCATATTGTGCTATGGGCTAAAGTCAACAAATACAGTACAATTGAACAATATAAATATCTTTTACAGCTGTATGTGTGTCGATGACACATACATCATGCGTTTTGAATCTTCGGCGGTGGTTGGACTTGACATTCGGTGAGAACTTTCTCTTCAGAGGCAATCCATCAGCGTTACACACACACACACACACACACACACACACACACCACACACACACACACACACACACACACACACACACACACACACACACACACACACACACACACACACACACACACACACACACACACACACACACACACACACACACACACACACACACAC
>WNGS01000337.1:10069522-10080012 GCA_020271785.1 Procambarus virginalis | reverse complement strand
CACCGAGGCAAAAGGATACATGTGTTACAGGGTGTTGTACACAACACAGGGGCGTCACAACACAGGACCGTCATAATAAAGGAGAGCAGACTACTGACCACTCGCCTTGGTATGAACTAACCCATCCTGTGTGACGGGGGATCTTTTAGCATCACGTAACATCTCGTTCTTGACACACACTTCATGTAGTGTAGGGCAGCTGTACAAATACACCTATCCGTAACGCTATACGTGGTTAGAGGCTTTACAAGAATGTTATAATCAATACTATGTACTCTCATAAACCCAATGTACCTTCTTGTATATAAATAAATAATGAATAAATGCAGCTGTACCGAAATATGTTCACTAAAAACAAAATTAGGTACGGTCATATACTGCTAGCAGGTGTTGCAGGAGTAATCATAAATTAATAGCAGGTATTACACTGATTGTCGTTATCAGTTAAAAATATAATGTGTTACATTTCCTTGGTCGATGACAGAGTGGCCTGGGAGATCACCACGTGGCTTGGGAGATCACCACGTGGCTTGGTGGATCACCACGTGGCTTGGTGGATCACCACGTGGCTTGGTGGATCACCACGTGGCTTGAGACATCACCACAAGGCCTGGCGGATCATCACGAGGCTTGGTGGATCACCACGTGGCTAAAGGTTTGTTTCAACATTTTCAGAGGGCAGGTTGGAGCCAAGCAAAGATGTTGATTTTCTTGTTTGTTACGTGACAGATGCGGCAGAAGGTGATTTAAACGCCCGCGTGGAGTAGTGAGCATGAGAAAGGCGAGAGCCCTTCCGTTAACTAGAGGCGGGGCCCACAACCGCACCCAACCCATGCCCAAGAGTCACACGGGCCTGCCAGCTCTACCCTCCCCACCTGTCCAAGTCGAGCGAGCAACAAACTGTACTCTGGTAAATCCTTCTTGCAGGAGGAGATTTGACAGCGGGCAGCAGCTCTAGGCAGTCACTTGTACGGTCCATACCGTATTGTGGCCTCCGGAGGGCCACACGTTTTCTCCACTGCCAGAGAATGTTGATATCGTTGGGTGAGCGGTAGTTTTATTGTGCCCCTCATACTCCTTCTGTGAGCGGTAGTTTATTGTGCCCTCATGCTCCTTCTGTGAACGGTAGTTTATTGTGCTCCCCATACTCGTCCTGTGAGCGGTAGTTTATTGTGCCCCTCATGCTCCTTCTGTGAGCGGTAGTTTATTGTGCCCCTCATGCTCCTTCTGTGAGCGGTAGTTTATTGTGCCCCTCATGCTCCTTCTGTGAGCGGTAGTTTATTGTGCTCCCCATACTCGTCCTGTGAGCGGTAGTTTATTGTGCTCCCCATACTCGTCCTGTGAGCGGTAGTTTATTGTGCTCCCCATACTCGTCCTGTGAGCGGTAGTTTATTGTGCTCCCCATACTCCTCCTATGAGCGGTAGTTTATTGTGCTCCCCCATACTCCTCCTATGAGCGGTAGTTTATTGTGCTCCCCATACTCCTCCTGTGAGCGGTAGTTTATTGTGCATCCTATACTCCTCCTGTGAGCGGTAGTTATTGTGCCCCTCATACTCATCCTGTGAGCGGTAGTTTATTGTGCCCCTCATACTCCTCCTGTGAGCGGTAGTTTATTGTGCATCCTATACTCCTCCTGTGAGCGGTAGTTTATTGTGCCCCTCATACTCATCCTGTGAGCGGTAGTTAATTGTGCCCCTCATACTCATCCTGTGAGCGGTAGTTTATTGTGCCCTCATACTCATCCTGTGAGCGGTAGTTTATTGTGCCCCTCATGCTCCTTTTGTGAGCGGTAGTTTATTGTGCTCCCCATACTCATCCTGTGAGCGGTAGTTTATTGTGCCCCTCATGCTCCTTCTGTGAGCGGTAGTTTATTGTGCTCCCCATACTCGTCCTGTGAGCGGTAGTTTATTGTGCCCCTCATGCTCCTTCTGTGAGCGGTAGTTTATTGTGCTCCCCATACTCGTCCTGTGAGCGGTAGTTTATTGTGCCCCTCATGCTCCTTCTGTGAGCGGTAGTTTATTGTGCTCCCCATACTCGTCCTGTGAGCGGTAGTTTATTGTGCCCCTCATGCTCCTTCTGTGAACGGTAGTTTATTGTGCTCCCCATACTCGTCCTGTGAGCGGTAGTTTATTGTGCCCCTCATGCTCCTTCTGTGAGCGGTAGTTTATTGTGCCCCTCATGCTCCTTCTGTGAGCGGTAGTTTATTGTGCCCCTCATGCTCCTTCTGTGAGCGGTAGTTTATTGTGCCCCTCATACTCCTTCTGTGAGCGGTAGTTTATTGTGCTCCCCATACTCGTCCTGTGAGCGGTAGTTTATTGTGCTCCCCATACTCGTCCTGTGAGCGGTAGTTTATTGTGCTCCCCATACTCGTCCTGTGAGCGGTAGTTTATTGTGCTCCCCATACTCCTCCTATGAGCGGTAGTTTATTGTGCTCCCCCATACTCCTCCTATGAGCGGTAGTTTGTTGTGCTCCCCATACTCCTCCTGTGAGCGGTAGTTTATTGTGCATCCTATACTCCTCCTGTGAGCGGTAGTTTATTGTGCCCCTCATACTCATCCTGTGAGCGGTAGTTTATTGTGCCCCTCATACTCCTCCTGTGAGCGGTAGTTTATTGTGCATCCTATACTCCTCCTGTGAGCGGTAGTTTATTGTGCCCCTCATACTCATCCTGTGAGCGGTAGTTAATTGTGCCCCTCATACTCATCCTGTGAGCGGTAGTTTATTGTGCCCCTCATACTCATCCTGTGAGCGGTAGTTTATTGTGCCCCTCATGCTCCTTTTGTGAGCGGTAGTTTATTGTGCTCCCATACTCATCCTGTGAGCGGTAGTTTATTGTGCCCCTCATGCTCCTTCTGTGAGCGGTAGTTTATTGTGCTCCCCATACTCATCCTGTGAGCGGTAGTTTATTGTGCCCCTCATGCTCCTTCTGTGAGCGGTAGTTAATTGTGCCCCTCATACTCATCCTGTGAGCGGTAGTTTATTGTGCCCCTCATACTCATCCTGTGAGCGGTAGTTTATTGTGCCCCTCATACTCATCCTGTGAGCGGTAGTTTATTGTGCATCCTTTACTCTTCCTGTGAGCGATAGTTTATTGTGCACCCATACTCATCCTGTGAGCGGTAGTTTATTGTGCATCAATAACCTCATTTTATCTTTTGTTAACCTTTTCTTTTTTATCTTTTATCCTCTAGTTTTATCCTTTATTTCTTGTTTTTCCTTTTGTTAATTGTTTATAATTAAACTTCGTACGTCAAGAATATTTCCACGCTTTTTTATGGATTCAAATTAGCCGTGTTTAACACATGTCGGCGGCCATACATGCAAGAAAATTAAAAAGGCAGGAAAATATTTGTGTCAGCCATAAATTACTAGCAACTCCGTTTTCTTTTATGGCCCAAATTGGAAGGTTAATCTTTTAAGCGTATACTAAATTATCTTTGTATTTTTGTTTGTTTATTTACCTTAGGCCCATTATCTATCTAGTGACCTCGACGGGGACAGGAAGACGGCGGATTGTCAAAGGTCTCTCCATTTTTTCCCTGAGAATGGCTTCCTGCTGGATTTTGAACTGCAGAAATATCTTGTCATTTACGGCTTCAGCGGGTAGGCGGTTCCATGATTTTATAACCTTATGGGTGAAAAAGTGTCTCCTGTTTTGTGTCCCACATTGCGGCTTGGTGAGCGTTAATCTGTTGCCCCCTTGTATGTGTTAGGTGTGATCTTCTGTTGCCCCCTTGTATGCGTTAGGTGTGATCTTTTAAAGAAGTGGTCCGGATAATATCTGTCTTGCCCGAAACGCTATGCGTACTAGCTCTACCTATAAATCAATCAGAATGTTTGTAACTCTGCATCTATGTATGTACTTTTCCTAAATAAAAAATTATTATTATTATTCCAATTTGCCCAATATTTTATGAGTGTGTGTGAGATCCGTTCTGTAATGTTTGATTTGTAGTGCTGTGGCCCTCAACCTTTCCAGGCATGAGAGTCGACTTATTTCTGGGATGACTTTTGTCGACCTGCGTTGTACTTTCTCCAAATCAGAGACACACAGCCCCGCTCCTGTGCCAGGTAAGTCCACTATGGGCTTACCATAACCCGTGCTACTTGGAACTTTTTGTTCCCAGTAGCTGAATCTTAAACAACATCAAAATCACATATGTCCTTCTAAAGATGAGGTCTCGACTCTGCTTGGATACAGAGTTCAAATTGGGACGCACTAGAGATTTGTACATTTCAATAACCAAACTTTTCCTTGACTAAAATATATAATATTTTTCTTTACTAATTAATACATTTATGTGAACCTTGGAAAAGCTTAGATATCTGGTAATTATGTGACTGATTTTTGTAATCACATTTCCAGTGGTCGTCATAATATTGAGTTTAAATTGAATTGTCAAAATATTTGAATATGTATTATTGAGAAGTATGACATGAGCGATGTACACCACAAGAGGTGTACCCTGCTTTTTAGTGTACTTTATATACATTGAGAGTTTACGTTAGTTCTGTGACAAGTTACTGCCCCGCTCCTGTGCCAGGTAAGTCAACTACGGGCTCACCATAGCCCGTGCTATTTGGAACTTTTTGTTCCTAATAGCTGAATCTTAAACAACAACAACAACGGGTGAGAGAGTACCTAACAGACAGGAGACAGTCACTGTGAAGGGCGAGAGGTCAGAGTGACAATAAATTTTGATATTCCTCATCTATGTTAAATACCTAACCACGTGGGGTAGAACCTTGCATGTCATTTTTTACAAAAGAATGTTGCAAATATACTTCAAGAATACTTATACAAGCTGCTGAGTTGGTGCTAGAAATAATTATAGGATTTCAATACCAGTAAGTGTAAGATGATGAGAGTATGAAAGGTAGATATTAGACCAGCAGGACAGTAAACCAACCAAGGGGGGGGGGGAATCACCTCCCTGAAACTAGTGAAATGACACAAGAGAACACAGCACCAAGCAGACGCCCAGAGACACACGTAATAGCCTCAGCATTACGCTGTGAACTGACGAATATCAGAAGCAACCTTGAAGCACCCCAATAAGACAGCCCGTCCTCCTAAGGTTTCAGAACGTCAAGAAAACGGTTAATTTAAAGTGTCATCTCCTAACCTACCAGACGACCACCTCAAAAAACGGAACAGTACGTCACTTTCGCCAGCCGCTTCCAGTTTCTAGTACGACAATTTTTGGCCTTATGTAACGCATACGAGCGAAAAGCGACGTTCTTTGCAAGAGGACAAGATTGTAGGAGGACAGGTTGAAGGAGGATAGAATGTAAGAGGACATGTTGCAAGAGGACAGGTTTTAGGGGGACAGGTTGACAGAACACTTCCGGAACAAATGCTTCACTGACGAATTTTGTTTATCCAACACTTTCACATCTACCTTCCTAAATACTCTACTACCAACACTTCAGAAAAATGTATACGGTTCTAACATTCAAATTGTCCAGGTTCACGCCAAAACAAAGTCTCCACAATACTCCTGTTGAGACTAGTGCTTCATTCAAATTTTAACCAGCATCTATTCATGTTTATCCACACCAGAATGAATGAATTATTAGGGAAAAGCGCCAAGCCATTACGACTATACAGTATCCATACCAGAGCTTTCATTGTTCAGAGCACTTTCCTCACTCACCTTACTCTCACCTTTTATAGCGCAAATTTAAAAAAAACGCAAACTTAAAAGAATTTTTTATATAGGCCTAAAAAAAATTAGAGTATAATAAAGCCATTTATAATTTTTTTCTAAGTACAGTAGTATCAGTTATCAAAAAGGCGTCAAGCCGGGAACTTTGTAATGAAAGTCTATTATAATACTCCTTGGAACCTCAATAACACAAAATGTAATAAGACTTGCCTTGACTCGTTCATCCGGAACTGATGATGACAGATCCTCTGAAATTGTTTCGCTGCATCTAATGAATACCTTAGGTCAGTGTATTCCTTCTGAATAACAAAAAGTAAATATTTTTTTTGAGAATTGAAACAAATCAATCTCTGGAGGAATATGAAGGCACACGCTGAATAGGACCAACCAGCACGCTCACTTTAGCTTAACATCTATCAAAACAAAGCCACTAAGAAGCGATGTACACCTCTTTCTCTATTGTCACTAAAAATTATATTGATAATTCGCAACATACATCAAATGCAATATCATGAGTGGCAACAATGCTATTTATAAAGTTGGGTTGATACAAACTCGTTAATATCTAACTTTATTTAAATGATAAGAGACCAGCTTATTGCAATTCATATGCAATGATTAACATATTGAATTGAACTAAAATACGCAGCTTTGAAAATTGACAATGTAAGACAAGATTTTAACAATTGGATGCCATTTATGGCTGACATTTAGTTTCCAGCCAGTATGAACGCCGACCTGTGTCAGACATGGCTAACTTTAATGTATAAACTGAAATATGACAAATTCGTTAATGTTTAGTTATAAAAATAACAAAACCAAATTTGGATTAAAAATTAATTTATGATTCCGCACACGTTAACTACAGTAAGAAAGAATAATATAAAATATTCAGATGAAAAAAACTTACTCAAGAACTAAAGACAACATTAATTGTAAAAATTAAAACGTGAACTTTTGAAGAAAAAAAAACTTTTGAAAAATAAAAACATTCCCTTGTATAAAGAGCATAAATATTTTATGGCATTTTTTTTGGGGGGGGGGAGGGGGAAGAGAAAATAGTGTACACTAAAAACTTATATTTTGAAAGCTGGAGAGAGAAACAAACTCAAATTTCGAATACAGTACTAGTGTAACAGTTCACTCAATGATATCAACATTCTTTGGCAGTGGAGAAAGCCCCCAGAATCCACAATACGATATGGACCATGCAAGTGACTGCCTAGAGCTGCTGCTCAGCATCGTTCTCCTCCTGCAAGAAGGATTTACCAGAGTACAGTTTGCGCTTGTTGCTCGACTTGACAGGTGGGGAGGGTAGAGCTGGCACGCCCGCGTGACTCCTGGGTATGGGTTGGGTGCGGTTGTGGGCCCGGGTCTTTCTAATGGAAGGGCTCTCACCTTTCTCATGCTCACTACTGCACGCGGCGTTTAAATCACCTTCTGCCGCACCTGTCACATAACAAAGAAGAAAAGCAGCTGACATACCCTAAAATGCCAAGTATGCACAGACACTAGATAATGTCACTGATAATATGGTCGACATCATGTATTGCCCGGCCTACCTGCTGGCTCAGACCCAGTATGAAGTGAGAAAGAATGTACAGGTGACGAGGTGGGCGTTGGGGTTGGGGTAGCAGTGGCTGCCGTAGCAACGCCTCTAACTACACTGAGAAGTTGCTGGTGCTTCAGGGTCTCCCGGGCTTTTCGCAGCTCCTCCTCCAGCTGCGCCAGACGAGAATCACGTTCAACCAGCTGTTCCTCGAATTCAGCCCTCGTCGCTTGTAACTTCTGTTAATGACAATATTCTGCATAAGCTAGGATGACAAACTACCTGCTACTTTCTAGCAATAATAGCGTCAGGTTATTCATGACTTCCCCAGTGAAGTATGCCGTCAGATTGGGTGATGGCCTTAAGTCGTGTTTTGGAACAAATAACAATTACGTTGATTGTCCATCTCGAGCCCCTACCATTCCACCGTACAAGAACGTCCTACAGTTCTTTATTGTGTTAGCAATATTGTAAAAGAAAATTCTTTTACAACTCGCCACTAGGTGAATATTGAAGCCGAAATTACCGCATTTTAAAACTGTGCAATATAGTCAGTTTACAAAGCATAACGAAGTTGTTAATCTCACCACAAATATTGCTTCTAATTTTTTGCATAACAATCAAGTACTAATGTGACGTATTGCGCTTCTGTAGTAAAACTATAACTCAAAAAGTAACTAAGAAAACTAAATTAGTTATTGTACAAATTAACTTCACGTAGATATTGTAGACTAAAATGGTTATTCCTTGATCAAGCAACACAATATATACAAGAATCAATTTTGAAACTAATACATTCCATCAGTGCACTTTACAACACTGCACATAGTAGCTAGTGAGATAAATTCCCAGATTACATTGATAAACATTGATAGAAAAATACATGACGAGAATTGTAATGCTCACCAGTTTATACCAAATACATAAACTCTAAGACACGTCTACTTTCTATTATATGCACATTGTTGATTACTGTTGTGATACCTCGGTGAATGTAGAAGACATACACTCGAAGGTGAAGGGACGACGACGTTTCTCAATCTCAAATTGTCGTTCTCAATCAAGTCGACCATTCTCAAGTCGATTCTTAATCAACTTGAGAATGGTCCAGGACGGACCGAAACGTCGCCATCCCTTCACCTTCTAGTGTGTGGTCTGGTCAACATACTTTAGCCACGTTATTGTGACTCATCGTCTGTACGTAGAAGACGTACTTAATGACTTGCCCACAAAAGAAAATGAAACAAAAATGCTCTAGCAGAAACTTACAAAGAAGTGTGGGCAATATGGGCGTGTGGGTGCTAACAGTGTTTGTATGGAGGTGAATATGAGGGAAGTTGTGACATTAGTAGCAGTGGTGACGAGAGCATAAAGTGGTGGCGTAAGTGAAGACAGTGATCGTATTCATTGGTGGTTGTGTGGACAGTGGGTGCAGTGAGGCGGTGGTGAGAGCAGCAACTGCAATGTATAAGATAGTGTAATCTGTGTAGGTTGGTAATGTTAGCAGAGGAGACGTTAGATGCTCACGTTTGCAAAGAGGTCCATGTTAGAGGTGGCACGGGCCGAGAGGTTGAGCTGCAGCTGTGCCAGGCGACCACGCAGCTGTTCCTCCTCATTGTGGTGCTGGAGGTTGAGTGTGGGAGAGAAATAAGGAAACATTAGCATTACTAAGCAACTCAGCACTCATTCAATATGAGTGCGATAATTGTAGTTGTAGAAAATGCAGGCAATGTTTTATTCTTAATTCATTTTTGTTTACCTGTCTTATATTTGATATTGCAATATGTAATCTTTGTTGACTAAACCACACACTAGAAAGTGAAGGGACGACGACGTTTCGGTTCGTCCTGGACCATTCTCAGTCGATTGTGCGTCTGTCCTGGACCATTCACAATCGATTTGAGAATGGTCCAGGGCGGACCGAAACGTCATCGTCCCTTCACTTTCTAGTGTGTGGTTTGGTCAACATATTTCAGCCACGTTATTGTGACTCCTCGTCTGCATGTACTCTTTGTGATGTGATCATATATTCAATATGGCCTGCTCAAAATTTATAATGTAGACAAGAACGTAAAAAAAACAGGGTGGGCATAACTGCAGATAACATTTTGTCTTAGAATGATTTGAGGAACCACACAAGGGATAAAAAACATCTTACAACTACATTTCGAGGTTCCATGACCGAATATCCAACCCTTATTGCAGAAGCATAGAGGGGATGTATGCCTGAACGGAACATCTGGCACCAGCAACAATTACTGAGGATGGTAGGGTCCAACTATCAAAACTCTACTTGGCAACCTTAAGGAAATATCGAGGACGATCGCGAGGGGTCTATTGAACGTGTCAATATCGAGGAGAAGATAACTTTAGGCCTCGAGGATATACTTACTATCCTCATAGGAGTCCTTAAGTTCCCTGTCCCCTACCTCAACATGGGGCGGAAGAAGGATTGTGCTGATGCTGGAATTCAATAAGACATTCTTGAAGCCCTGAATTGGGGAGACTAATGTGAGACTGGGCAGCCAAGCAAGTAGCCACTTACTTTCGAGGGGACCTCAAGGACGCGGATGCTAGTTCGGGTGAAATTAAACTTAAATGGAAACCTCACAGTCTGGTGAGGTGAGTCAAGAGTCCTCCACCTCCATCCAGCACCCCTTTATGGTCGCCTCCTCGCCCCTCACAGCACCCCCCACTCTCCCCCTTACGATACTCTTTACTCCCGCCCCGCCAGAAGTCCCCACCACCTACCACCTACCTTAGTCCTCATTTCCATCAGTACCCGCAAATGTTCCTGGCGCTCATCTGTCAGCTCCTGCCTGGCGATCTTGAGCTGCTGGTCCTTCTCTCCTGCGCCGCGGCCGCCGCTGCTGCCACCGCCGCTGCCACCATGTCCTTAGCTGTTCACATACATCAATTACAACATATTTACTACTAAAACACTTTAATAAGATTGATAAAATTCATCAATAAGATAGAATCAGAAGCTTAGGAAATTTGTATACAGGAGACATCTCTTTAAGTTATTCAAGGGTCCCAACATAAATAATAGCCAAGTTAGAGATAAATATTTAAGTATGCAAGAGTTTACAAGTTACACTGACCCTTAATTGCTCTTGCTGCACTGCTTCTGTCACCTTTATCGCCTCCTGCTTCGACGCCGCCTCCTGCAACTCTTTCACCTCCTTGCTGTGGGTCTGATAAAGCAGTCCTTGTTTATATTGTTCTATATTAGCCAACTTAGTTATATTAACCCCCCCCCCACACACA